>APFE030982661.1:3244-16982 GCA_000404065.3 Pinus taeda
AGGAAGTCTCATCTATCTCACTACTACTAGACCAGACATTTCATTTGCTGTTGGAATCCTCTCCAGGTTTATGCAAAAGCCTTGTGAGGGACATTGGTCTGCTGCAAAAAGAGTTCTAAGGTAATTGAAGGGAACTCAAGACCTTGGAATCAAGTATACACAGGTGGACGACTTCAGCTTGATTGGATAATCTGATTCAGACTTCGATGGAGACAAAGAAACTGGAGTATCTACTTCAAGATATGCTATGAGTCTTGGATTAGGAGTTGTCTCTTGGAGATCACACAAACAATCAGTTCCAGCAAATTCCACAACAAAAGCAGAATACGTGGCAGCAGCTGAAGCAACGAAAGAAATTGTGTGGCTCAGAAAAATTCTTGAAGATTTGCAGGTAAAACAAGTACAATCAACTCTACTCATGATTGACAACACCTCTGCAATAAAGTTGGCCAAGAACCCAAAGTTCCATGATCGTACAAAGCAAATCAATACTAAATATCATCTGATCACATCAATACTAAATATCATCTGATCCGACATCATGTTGAGGCCAAAACAATCCATCTCCGTCATTGTTCCATAAATGAGCAAATTGCAGACATCTTCACCAAAGCGCTTGGAAGAGAAAAGCTTGAAAGATTTAGAACATGCTTGGACTCACCAACATCCCTTCAGATTAAGGGGGGAATGTTGACACCTAATCCTCAGTGATTGGGGGAATTGAATGTGAACAGTCATCAAGAAGATGAACTGAATGATCACATTCATGTATATAATAGATATAGCTGGCTAATTGAATAAACGAATCAGTTTTCTGGAGTTACTCCTGGCCTGACAATTGGCCACACACTCACCGGGGTCAAAGAAATTATATGGAACAATATGATTAAAGAAATAGATGAAATATGGCCATGTATCTAGATTATATTTGAGCAGAAGGAATTGATGGAGAATGCCAAGCAAACCGTTTCTACTATCAATGGTGAATTGGGAGAAATGCCTACCACAGCCAACAACATCATAAAGTTCCTCAATTTCAAAAATATATGAGCTGGATGATCTAGGAGTAGATGACATAACAGAAACGATCCTGGAAGTAAATAAAGTTCTAACAAAGAAGAACTTGGTTGTAGAGAAATGTCATGCTTTTGCAGTAGTGGTCAATAGGTTTTTCACCAGAATGGAAGCATTAAACAAGAAAGGTTTTCCTTCTTTACTTGTGATAAATGACAAATTGATGACCAAGGAAAACTACATGAAGAAGCTTCAAGACATTGCAAAAGATACAGCCAAGTCTGCCCATATCAAAAGTACTATGACAGGGAGATCTTTTTATGAAGCTATTAGCAACATGAGTTTTATCCAACATGAAATAAAACACATTTTTGTAGTGAAACCCACTTTTTCTCAGTATACTGAGGTAGATGAGATATACCACAAGGTAACAAAGATTGGTATTCTAGATGAAGAGCGGTGGGATAAAGATAAAAAGACAGGTCAACTTCATGAGCGCAACACTTGAATAGTGGCCAATGAGCAACTGTTCTCCACGAAAGCAGTGCCAGATGTCCAGATCCCTTCACCAGATTCATCTCTTTTGGTCACATTATTTCATTTTTGTTAGTTCGAGTTAATAATAGTTAATAATAGAATGCCATGTCACTGAGGCATTAATTGTAATCATTTTTTGTAAATTTTGTTTAAATGCTTCATTCATTAGGGGTATTGAGGATTGCTCCCTGAGCTTTGTAACTCTTTCTATCAAGCAATGTACCTTTTTCACATTGTTGGAGCACAATTAATGAAAAGACTTTTCACATGATACTTGTGTTAGGAAATACTGATGATGTTTTTAGTACTGTAATTGTGTTTCATTGATGTTCTTCTTATGCTATTTATCTGAAATCTAATTATAAAACAGGAGATGTGAAAAATGTGATATGTTTTTGAACACCTTGTTTTGACCTCGTTTACAATCTATATGCTTTCTTTTTGAAACTATGATTGAGAAATTCTCAAATGCTTCGCAATCCCTGCTAAATGACACATTTTCTCCATTCCATAATTTAATTTAAAGATCGACTAAATCTAAATAGCTTGCCCTATGATTACTCCTTTGAACTTTCGGTGCAACATTCCAGTTTTATTTGACTCCACAACTCAGTGGAAAAAAAATGATTTGATGAGATCAACCAACCAATCAACCAAATTCAAACAAACAACCAAGCATAATCATAACTAACCTTAAATCAACCTAAAAACCAAGTTAAATCATAAAGAGAAAGCCCTCTCTAAAGCTCCCCACATTCAAAATTGGTTTGATATTGTCCAATGTAGTTACTCCCACAACTTCAAAAATACAGAAAATTGACATGAATATAAATCATACAAACTTGAACTGCATTAACCAAAACATGAATCTTTCACATTATATAATAAAGTTATTAGAAACGATGAAAATTGTAATTTTATGTTTTTTAGATGGTAAAATATAAATTAGTTTTACTAAACAAATAACCATTAAAAGAGGAAATATAGTGTCACCAAAGGCTAGCTAAAACCTCGAAGCGTTTGATTAATCCAACTTAATTCAAACAACATTTAGTCACGTGAATATACATCATAGACAGACTTGGAAATGCATTAACCAAAACATGAATCTTTCACATCATATAAAATACTGATTAGAAACGAGGAAAATTGTAATTTTATATTTTTTAGATGATAAAATTTAAATTACTTTTACTAACCATTAAAATATGAGGAAATATAGTGTCACCAATGCTAGCTAAAACCTCGAAGAGTCATTTTCTTTACATCATTTATGGCTAATTCAATTGAATCAATATAATTACATTTTATAATTTGAAAATATCAGGAGAAATTATATTTTGGGATTTTTCGGCAATCGTATCAGCAGATTTTCTAAATATTCCAAAATCTACAACTGAAATAAAAATGCCATACAAACAGATGGATAATCTAAACCAGTGTAAAAGCGTTAGGCTATAGGTACACCTGCAAAGAAGATATGAAAACCAACATGTCAAAATGGATTTCATGCATTCGATTGTGGTAATCGGGTGCACAAGCTGCGATGTCCATCGTCGACTTCGCTGCTTGTGGCCAGGATGGCCCGAACGCACAGTCGGGATAAGGATTGTTCAGAAACTGTGTTTCAATATCTCTCAAACTTAATCTTTTCTGTCTCTGAAATTTTTGAATGACAAATTTGTATTTGCAAATTCCCGTATGGACTGTCAAAATAAAAACATCATTCAAAAATCGACTTCATTCATAACTCAAAATTTGAAAGTATATGTAACTTCTGTAAATATAGTGATGTTTAGAATAGCTATGTTCCCCCTTCTGACACAACTTCGACTGTTCATAAACACCACAGCTACCTGAGGGGGCTTACCAAGTCAACCAATTGATGCTACTCTCAATCTATCAAGAGTTTTTAAGAATTTCTTATGTACCGAAAGTACAACCATATAAGATCTGCCATGGCTATAAAGAGGGAAGAAAACATAGTTATTCGTAGAAGACGATCCCAGTGGGCCTGACTGCATCAGAGATTGGAAATTCATAATTTATCAGGAATAGGAAGAGAAGCGTAGCCTTGAGAACCAACCGCGAGGTCCAGCACCACTGCAGTCCACGGAGCTTCAGCTTCAGTTTTGAATAGTTTTGAGATTACACAGATCCTCCGTTTCTGCTGGATGAGCAGAAATAGATTCAGGTTGTTCCTGCTGTGACAAAACCGCGTAAAATTTCTGTCTGTTCATTATTACATTTACAGACATTGCTAATTGGTGCACGCTTGGGTTTTTTTTGTCTCTGTTTCTAATCGGAGAGGAGCTTTAATCGGCACCTAGGATTCACTGACCTCTGCAGCTCGCAGGCAGCCGCAACCGCAATATGAGACGCGCAATCAACCTATGAAACTGCAGCGAATGTTCCTTGCAGGATGCTTTCCACTCTCGCCTGATACACTGCCCAGTTACAGGACAACAGAAGTCCCGGCAATCCATCAATCGGATTCACAATCCTGCCGCAAGCTAACTACATTTAGACTTCTGTATGTTCTATATGCAACTCAATTAAGGAAACTCGGCATTCTATAGCCGGGTCGCCCTTTCTGTCTGTCAAAGAAATAGTATATAATGTAAACAGTGCAGTTAAAACACACTGAGTAAGAAAGATCTGTTTATAATTTGGGAAGCTGGGATGCATATCTTGACATCACACAATTCACCTAGCTATCAAATATCTGAACATTAAATATATCAGATCTTGAAATATGACATCTTAGCATTGCAACTATTAGGTGCATGTCATATAAGTTCTAGATGCGTTCATATTAGGGTTTATGAGTCTGACTTTATTTTCCAAGCGGAGTTTAGATGGGTATTACCAGGCCTCAAATGTTCGGGGGCATTGCCTATGAGATTCGTTAGACCGGCGCGCCTATAAAACTTGGCTAAAAAATTCGTTGCGTTACCCTGGGACACCGCGGTGCTTATCCAGTGGAGGAAGGGCCTGAGAATACAGGATTCGCTACAGCCCTGTCGAAGCACCCGACAGCCATTACAGCTTATCCTCATTATATGAGCTGATCTGATAAGAACAACCAAACAGCAATATCCAATATACAGTAGGTTCAATCCATGAACTCGCATGGTGGAGTAATCACGAATAAAATGTAAGATATAGAATTCCAAACTGCAGATATAGCGGAAGCGAACACCGATATGAGTCTGCAGCAGTGCCGCGTTTGTGAATTCCACGGTGATAATTTACCTGAAAATGAACAGAACGGTCTGGGAATTAAGGTTCATGGTGTTGCTCAACGACGTGATTGACGGGTTATTTAAAAGCGCATTCATCGACCGACCTTTGTGTGCCGTGCCTGACCAACAAACTACTCTAATGGCCCTTCGAATCCCGAAAAGTTCCCCACTCCTAAAACATAGGCTTTTAAAAAAGTTGCATTATTTTGTCGTAGTATTCTTGTTTTCTACACAATTATTTGATAGCGTTTTTGGTAATAATTCATTTTTAACCATCCTCAATAGGACCTGGACCTGGACCTTTAGAGTTCAAAAACATAAATTCCCTACCTTCCAACGACACCTTTACCGTATTCTCCAACTACGACTCCAGAGGTTTCTTCTTCTCCATTTCTGGAATATTCATCAGGTTATAATGCTTTTAACAACAATCACATCATATCTATTCGATGAACCCAGTAGCATAGCATAGCATAGCATGAACGCCCGTGATCAAAATTATGAGTTCCTTTACTAATTTATGATTACTTTGTTAGAGCACTAACACAATGGAATAGACATTAATTGGAAGACGTTTGAAATTTGTGAACTCTTCAATCATATCGGTCTCGCACTTAATAAAGGCTCCGACCACATAATGCTGAAAAATTTTGTTGGTTTACCGTTTACAAATATTATAGTTAAATATATTAATTTTAGTCTGGGTAGTGATGGCCATGGTATCATTAAATATATTAATTTTAGTATGCATGGGTAATGGTGATGGTAGTGGAAATGAAGTCAATCTTGGGTTCAAATCTTGTGTTACCCTCCCTCAGATTTTCAATTTGAATTTTGTGCTACCCACTCGAGTAAGGTGAATAATGGACATGTAAACTCAAAAATGAGAAAATTCTACCAAACTTACAAAAATATATATTATATATATATTTGAAATAAAATATATTTTTAATTATACAGAGTTAACTTATATCTATTTCTATATAAAATTTATTTATTCAATTTGAATATAAATAAATATAATATATATAATATATATTAAATATTAATTGAATTACCATTTTTTTTAAGTCTTTTTGTTGAATGAAAAATATAAATTAAAATGTTTATATTTCAAGGAATTGTTTTAAATATAATAGATTTAAAATTAGCATAAATTAATATTCATAATAACCATCCTAGCTCTATTTTAACTCTAGGGCTGAAATTTGTAGAGGGATTTGATCTCTCCCTCCCTCTCAACGGTTGATAGATTCAGACTTAAAATTGATCAAGGTTGGTTTAAGTCCTGGGCGGCCATGGAAAATTTGTTGAACATCTAATTCTTCTGATCATTTTAAATATGCTATGTTGATATTCTAACATTCTATGTTGTTACAATCACTTAAATCCAAAACTTCATTATGCTGCAAATAAGTTAGGTAATGGTAGATAGAATATAAACCATATAAACTATATGCACAATGGAAGGAAACTAAGAACTCAATGAGACACAAAGAAGTTAGGTCTATGACCACAGGAAAACCCAACCAGATTCTTCTTCTATTACAAATCAATAGTTCAACAAAGATACAAAGTACAATGAGAAAATGAAGAAGTTCACCCAAATATGAAGAATATCAATGATAAAAGTACTTGATGCAAACATTGAATCACTTTGGCTCTACAAGATACTCTTTCTCTTCAACTCTCTCTCTCTCAATCTTTCCGTAGACTCTCCAACTCTCACTTTCTCAAGTTCAAATTCTCCTTTCACAAGCACAAGTGTGTATAAGTGAGGATGAGAACCAAACATATATAGGAAGAGAAAATTCTAGAGGGAGTAACTCTTATGCCTTCAGCAAGAGTTACATATGCCAAAATAGTAGTAACTTATGCCATAAAGGAGAAGAGTGTAACTTATGCATTTAGGAGAGAAGTGTAACTTTTACATTAAAGAGGTGTAAGAGGAATCTTTTTGTGACAAGTCATTAAAGTGTGTAAGAGCGCGTAAATGGTGTGTAAGAGAATTAAAGAGAGAGAGGAATGAATCCATTAAAAGAGAGACAGTAACATATGCATTAATTCAGAGGATTTACATATGACATGATTGAGAGACTTGAATTTCTTTTTAATAATAATAAAATTACATCATAAGAATATTAATATTAATATTAATATTAATATTAATGATAATATTTATGATTAAGTTGAAATTGAACTATTAGGATCGATTAATGATCGGGATGGATTTTCCATCAACAATACTTCATTACGAATTGATGCAAGGTGATTTACTATTTTTGGAAAGCCATACTTTAGACTTTCTATTTTTAGAAATTCATCCTTGAGCTTTCAATTTTAAATGCTTCCTCTCAGCTAGTGAGGAATTTCTTTTTGCGGTAATGATCTATGCCTTCTCTACTCATATTTGTTCATATATGCTCTGTATCATCTCAAAAAATGATGTCTCACTCTAATGAAGAAGAATCATCATAGGGGAGATTCATCCATCGCCCTATATTTACTTGGGGAGAATGTCACTTGCCAAAAAATGACAAGGATTTCGTACATACAAGTGTCATCGCTGCTTTGTGGTATCCACTTGTAAACAAATGAAAATGATCTTGCACATCCAAGTCTCATTAAATGTCAAGTGATGTAACACCTGCATCTTAGACAAGTCTTAGTACACCTATTAGCTAGATAGGTGGCTCTTCCCACATCCCAGACTGTGGATCAGATGCATATTGAGGCCTACTCTTTTGGCACACACTACACAAGAGGTCCCTCACCCCCAAGAGATTTTTGGCACAATTCTTTCATCCTGTGAGCTCCAACAAGGGGGAAGGCATCTCAATGTTCTCGATCAACTTTCACTGCTTCCCAAAATGGTCACATCAATAAGTCCAAGTTTCTCTCCAAAAACCAAGAAATTTCCTTTCAAGAAAGGCTTGCTAAGAATTTAAGTTATTTGATCATGAGTCATAATATGATGGATCCTTACTACTCCTCTATGCACAATATCCCGGAGATAGTGATATTTGATCTTAATGTGCTTGGACTTGTCATGGAATATAGGATTTTCTACAAGATGAATCTTACTCTTAGTGTCACAATATGTAATTTTTGTGTTTAGAACTTGCTTAAATAACTCTCAAAAGAGCTTCTCAACCATATTTCCACATAGTTATCCATGCTAGAAGTGATGTATTGAAATTTAGTTGTACTCAGTGCAATAGATTTCTGATTTTTCTCATGCAAGGGATCATGGCAGATCCCAAGCTAAAGCGGCAACTAGAAGTGCTCTTTCTATCACCATAGTTACCAACCTAATAAACATCAGTATATCCAATAAGTCATACATTTTTAGCAGTATATCTCAATCCAATATTGATGGTCCTATGCAGGTATATCAATAGATGCTTTCCACTAATCTGGTGTGCATGTCATCAGTTAATAATATATTAGCTTAGAGTATTGACCATAAAAGAAATTTTCGGTCTAGTCTTGACTAAGAACATCTGTGCCCCAATCAGTTGATGATACTCAAAAGGATTTTCCAAATCAATACCTACATCTTCATCACATAGCTTCTTGAAATTCATTTCCATTGGAGAATTCATGGACTTACATTATGTCATACTAAATCGTTCTAGTAGCTTGACAACATGTTTTCCTTAAGAAAGGAAAATTTCTCTAGGTCCTTTCCATGCTTCTAGACCCAAAAAGTAGTGCATCGAATGAAGATATTTCATTTCAAATTCAGAAGCTAACTCCCTCTTACGCTCGAAGAGTATAAGAGGTTCACCAAATGTCATAAATAGATCATAAAAATATAATACCAAAATCAAAAGGCATACCTTGGACTGTCTTGAAGTAAATATTTTGGATCGACATTACTTCTAGTAAAACCAAACTTCATCAAGAAGTCACCAATGCAGGCATATCAAGCTCTTGGAGCTTTCTTCCAACCATAGAGGGTTCTTCAATCTCAACATATAATTTTTCCCGTTGTGTACTTCAAAACACTGTGGTTACTCCACAAATACTTCTTCCATGAGGATTCAATGTAGAAAAACATTTTTCTCATTCATTTGGTGAAGGGACCATCCCTGGCTAGTAGCAAGAGCCACAATAGATTGGATGGTTGTATAATGGGCAACAGGTGCAAATATTTCATCGTAGTCTATTCCCTTTTTCTAAGAGAACCCTCTCGCCACAAATCTAGCTCTATATTTTTCAATGCTTCCATCAGCACCATGTTTAATTTTATATATCCATTTACAAAACACAATAGGTTTACCTTGTGGTATTGGAACCACTTCCCATACATCATTATGAATGATGGAATCATATTCTTCAGCCTTTTCATCTTTCCACACTTTATCTTTCACTACTTCTTTAAAAGTTCATGGTTTAACCTTAATAATGGTGTTCACAGCTACCATGTATTCCTAGAACCAGCATGGTTTTTTGCTTTCTCTGAGGGATCCTCAAGGAGAAGCATGTCTATCAACATCTTGTAAAGTGTCACAATACCATAATCATCCTTTTCTAGTACATGGAGAAGGATCCAAGGAGTCCATGGGATCGATGGGTTCATAAGAAAGATCAAACTTAGTCTTGGGATTTTTTTATGCATCCAAGGCATCATCCTATCTTTAAACATTAGTAAGTGGAGGAGTTTATGTGACTTTCCAAAGAGTTGCATCTTCATCAAATGTTATATCTCTACTAAAATCTATATTTCTTTTTCTAGGTACATATATTCTATAGGCTTTTTAATTTTCATAATTACCAACAATCATATCATTCTTACCAGAAGCTTTCGGCTTGGTACTCTTTTCCTTTTGCACATGAAAGTAGAAAGGGCAGTTATATCCTTAAGTGTCCATTTTGTTCTAGGTTATATCATGTGGTGGTCTCTTTCCCGATTCCAAGTTCTTTGCAAAAGTCTTTAACTCTTGTACACTCAAGTCATGGGATGGCTCAAAACTTTCCTCAATCTTGATTCAAAGGAATTGGTTCTCACATTCGTTAAATATACCTATTGATCCCACAATAGGAGCAAGAGAAACAATAGAAAAGTAAATAAACATAATGAAAGTATACTTGGTGATGAGGTGGGTATTTCTTTCTTTCTAGATGTGAGAGTGCCTTTTCCATTATCCTCGAACCAACTTCCTCTTTGAGTTTACTCTTCCTGCACTATTCTACACCCTGATGATCTTCAAGATCTGTTTTTCTTGATCGCATCCTCATCAAGAAGTTAGTGAAAGAATCATTTAAATACTCACGTAGGAAGATAATAAATGATCTACAAAGATAAATATAAACAAGAGAAGTGACACAAAGAAACAACATAAGGCTTGAAAATACTTATTTTTTAATGTAAGCTCCCTCTTGATCTAACCTTTACAAGTTACCACTATCCATCAATCATATCCCATTGGTAGAAGAAGTGCATATTCTTAATCACCATTTGGAAACCTCCTTCATGATCTACTCTAATCTAAGGAATTTCAGAAACCATATTTTTCACATGACAAAATGCTTTATGGTGAAAATGAGTGAACTTTCAGTGCCACCATTTATATTGATGATTACTTATGATGAATCAATGCATGGATAGGTCTTCCATTAATTTTATATTTTTTTTCAAATCTTCATACCATAGTGAAGGCATGTAATAATAATTATACTTATTGACTTCATTGTCAGCAATGATATTAGATATAATCAATCTTAGATCGCTCCAAAAGAGCTTAGTTTAAAAAACTATCATTCCATATTTTTCAAAAGTTACAATCCTTACATACAAGCACTATTGTCAGTAAACTCTAATATCAATATTACCAAAACCCATAAGATTATGTCATTTCTCATATTATGTGAGAGAATCAAAATCAATCTATCTTCAACATTCAATCTCTATCAGTGATTCATTCATAACCTTCTATGCATTATAATTATTTTCAAGATAATTCTTTCTTACACACGAATAAAAAGAAGTAAAATTATTCTTTACTTTTACATGCATCAACAAATACCGAAACCATAATAATCAGATACATGCAAAACCTTGACTTTGAACTAGGTACATACAAAACATCTTGACATAGATAAAAGCAAACTGAACTAGACCCCTTTATAGGATATGTAGTATAATTTTCAGATATGTCTCCATCTCAACCAAATTTAGGAGAAATTCTTTATAACAAGTAAAGTGCCTTGAAGCACTATTATCAACCAACCAGTTGTCACAAGAATTTGGAGGAGAATAAATAAAAAGAGTAGAAAAAAGAATGTACTATGATTTGGGTTATGCTTTCAGTATCAAATAAAACAACAAATAGGATCTTATTATTTCAGAAGCAAGTAAGAAGCAACAAATAAGATTTCAACAATAAGAAAGGAGCGAAAATTAAGATTTCAATAGTAACAAATAATGGGGAGCAAGTGATACTTCAACAACAAATAAGAAGATATATTCTAGCAGAAAATCGGCAACAAGCAGAAGGAAAAATAAGATATATTTCAACATAAAGAGAGCTTGATGTGGACGGGACAACAAGATTTATCATAGCATAAAGAGAGCTACAAATGGTGTGAACAACAAGATATATTTCAGCATAAAGGGGGTTGGAAGTGGAGTTGATAGACAAAGATATTCCATCAGAAAGAGAGTTGTAAATGGAGTGAACAACAAGAGATATCTCAACAAGAAACAAAGTTGAAATGGGAACTTGCCTTCTTGAGCTTGTCTTCACCAAAGCTCTGATACCATGTTGAAATTCAGATGTTCTATTTTGTTACAATCACTTAAATCCATAACTTCTTTATGGTACAAAATAAATTAAGTAATTATAGATATAACATAAACCATACCC
This sequence comes from Pinus taeda, assembly GCA_000404065.3. Lineage (NCBI taxonomy): Eukaryota > Viridiplantae > Streptophyta > Pinopsida > Pinales > Pinaceae > Pinus > Pinus taeda. The sequence continues at coordinate 14,913 of APFE030982661.1, forward strand.
ATAATAGAATACAACCAATAACTCAATGAGACACGGAGAAGTTAGGTCAATGAGCACGAAAAACCCACAAGGGGAAAACCCAACTAGATTCTTCTTCTATTAGAAATAAATTGTTCAACAGAGATGCATAGTACACTAAGAGACTGAAGAATTTCACCCAAATCTTAAGAATATCTTTGATAGCAATAGTTGGTGCAAACATTGAATCACATTGGCTCTCCAAGATATGCTCTTTCTCTTCAAGCCTCTCTCTCTCTCTCTTTCTCTCTCAATATTTCCCTAGACTCACCAATTCTCTCTTTCTCAAGTTCTAATTCTTCTCTCACAAGCACAAGTGTGTATCAGGTGAGGATGAGAGGCACATATCTGTGAAAGGAAAGGAGGTCAAATTCATGAGGGAGTGACTCCTATGCCTTGAGGAGGAGTTACACATGCCAAAATAGGAGTGTAACTTAATCCATAAGGAGAGGAGTGTAACTTAGACATATAGGAGAGCACTGTAACTTTTGCATTATAGAGGTGTAAGAATAATAGTTTGTGATGAGTCATTACATTTTGTAAGAGACTGTAAGAGGTGTGTAAGAGCACTAAAGTGAGAGAGGAATGAATCCATTAAGAGAGAGAGTAACATATGTGTTAATTGAGGGGAGTTACATATGACATGATTGAGAAACTTGATTTTTTAATAATAATAATGATGATGATGATGATGATGATTAAGTCAACATTGGAGTATTAGGATTGGTTGATGATTAGAAGGAATTTTCCATCAATAATACTTCATTACCAATTGATACAAGGTGAATTACTATTTTTGGAAAGTCATAATTGAGACTTATATTTTTAGAACTTCATCCCCAAGTTCTAAATTTTCAACATGCTAAATATGTCTAATATTAATATCGTCATTTTAACTTTATGTTTTCTCAGCAACCTCAGTTTTTTGAGATGATAGAGATTGTTAATAAATTTAATGGTGAAAAACGTTGAAATAAATATTTTGAAGGCAAAGTGATAATGTAACAGGGTTGGATGATAGAAAATGTGAATAATAAGTATGTAATGAGTTACAAATAGTTTTCATTGTGATCAATCTGAAACTATTTTCTTCTATTTCTCTTATTTTCACACATGTTAGCTTTTCCATCTTTTCATATGGATCATATGAAAAAGGTTGTTGAAATTTTAGACCATTCAACTCTTTAATTCGAGATGTTGTAGTAAATCTTATACCTAGTCTCTCTTTTTCTCCAATATTAATGGTAGTTTTCTCCAAATTCAATCATTATGAATTATGGAGTATTAAACCCCAAGTAAGTTTCAATATTTAATTAGCTCGTTTGAATGCAAAGTGACTAACACTAATGAACGATGGAAAATGGGAATAATAAGAATGCATTCAATCACAAATGGTTTCAAGAAGAAAACATTTTATGGAACAGAACATCGTATTTGAAATTACAACTCTAATATTTTATTTATGGTCTTGAATTATTGTATGAGTGAAATCAATACACATCATAAATATATTTTTTTTACTTATATCGAAATCAATCGTCACTATTAACCTAATTACTTTGAAATTAGTGTACATCATACATCTAGCTACATCAAATACTAAATCAATATCTGCACTAAAATTAATGCATCTAGTGCAAACATTCAAATATAATTAGAAATCAACATCTGCACTAAGCTCAATGCATACTGCAAGCAATCAAATAGGATTAGAAATCAACATGTATAGTGAAATCAATTCATCTAGTGCAAGTAATCAAATAATATTAGAAATCAACAATAACACTTAGATCAATTCATCAAGTGTAATCAATCAAATAGGATTAGGAATCAAAATCTACATTGAAATCAACGCATCTATTTCATTAAATAACATTGTATCCCCCCTCTCTTTCTCCCCCATATCTCTCTATCTCAATCTATCTCTCTCTATCTCTATCTCTCTCCTTGATCCTCCATCTCCCTCTTCTTCCATCTCCCTCCCCCTCCATTTATATCTATATCTCCATCCATCTCTCCTTCTTTGTATATTTGTCTCACCCCCCCAAACTC
>APFE030982663.1:0-89092 GCA_000404065.3 Pinus taeda
CAAGAGATTCTAGGGGAAGGTTTTTAGCTAGAGCCAAGAGTTCGATTTTCACAACTCCATCTACTTCAAGAAATAGGAAAGAGACACCTCCATCATCTCCAACTCATACTCCTAGCTCTAGGATTCCTGGAATTCAAGAGGCAGTAGTTGACTCTCCCACACCATCTATTGAATCCGAATTAGAAGGAGATTCTTTCCTTCCTTCTACAGGGAGATAGATTGTAATTGAAGAAATAGAATCACCTGAGGAAGAAGGAGGAATGCCTCCTCACTCACCCTTGGTAAAGGAACCAGAGAACTCTGAGGTCTCCAAAGAAACTACCATGGCAAAAGAAAGAGAAACCAGACTTGGTAGAGGTAGAGGTAGAGGTGGAGGAGGAAATAATGGAGGAGGTAGAGGTAACAATGGAGGAAATAGGAATGGAGACAATTCATTTGGATTTCCTATAATCGATGATGACTCCCGAGCCACAATGAAGAACATTTCGCCATCTGTCCTCCCAAACTTTCATGGATTAAGAAATGAGGACCCTGAAACATTTCTATTTGAATTTGAGGTCGTATGTCGAACTTATGATTATCTGGAAGACGCTCAAAAACTCAAACTGTTCCCTTCAACATTGAAAGGGGCAGCCTTGAAATGGTTCATGGGATTACTCACTCAATCCATTAGTACTTGGAATGATATGAAACAAACATTTTGGATAGGTACCTGGACTATTGTATGCCCACCAATCACAAGGATGAGGTATTCAAGATGGTACAAAAGGAAGATGAAAATTTAGAGGATTTACTGAAAGATTTCAATATAACCTGAAAAGAGCAAAAATGAGTAACTTAGATGAGGAAACTTTGAAAGCCCTTCTATAAAAAGCCATTAGAGATGAATGGATAGATATTTTGAACATGATGGGAAAAGGAGACATATCTCAACTTCCACTTCATGATATAGCAGAGCTATGTGTTCATCTCTCACGGGGGAAATCTAAAACTCAAAAAGGGCCTAGAGATCCTTCTCTCCTCAGAGCAAACAAATCTGCAACTGGATCAGTAAGTAGGGCTGAGATAGGAAATATGCTTGATGAATTCAAAACTAATATCTTAGGAAGTCTTAGTGAGCAACTAGACACTCTTAAGATCCATAATAAACAATAAGCAGAAGCTGAATCTTTAGCTATCTTTTGCCCAAAGTGTAGAAAGAAACATGCTCTAAGGGAATGTCCCTTGGATGCAAAGGTTGTAGAAACATGTGTGATATGTTCAAAGAATCATGAAACCAAGGATTGTCCTTCAATCCCTGGTCTCAAATCTGTCTTTCAGGAAGATCCAAGTACCATTGAGTCTCTCTGTTTTGTTGCAAGGAGACCTTGGCAGGGGCAACAAAATCAAGGGTTTAACAACTCTATGAATTTTCAACCGCCACCAAATTGGAATCCTTGGCAACAACCTTGGTCCCAACCTCAAAATAATTTTCAATCGTGGATACAAGGTATGCAAAATCCTTATGGGAGATTTGCTCAATTCTATCAATATCCTCTATCTTTTCAAAACCAACAAGCTCCACAACTTCCAAATCAAAACCCACAACTATCATTTCCATTTACAACAACAACAACCCTCTCAACAGAATTCAAATTCTCAACTCTTGCTTCAACAAAAGTCAAATCAACTTCCTTCTCAGCCATTGCCAAACCCCAATAATAAAAACCCTCAAAATGTTTTCATGATGGAAGGTCTACAATTTCAATTTCCTGCTTATATGATTGCTCCTCTTAATGATGTACAACTCAGATCAGGTAGAGTTCTGGATAAACCTTCTATAGATGTTCAAAAACAAAGCATTTCTGAGGAAGATTCTCTCGTAGCCAATAAGGGTTCTGAAGCATCTCTTCAAAACCCAAGCACTCAAAAAGGAAAAGAAAAAGAGTTAACCCCCACAACTCCTATAGTTGAGCAACCTGCATCTTCATCCACACCTCCTTTTCCTGAAAGTTTACAAATTGACAAAGGAGTGGAAAAACAAATCTTGTTGCCTGACTATGACTTTCTAGATGAATTGAAGAATGTCTGTATCAAGATTCCCTTGTTACAAGCCATTAAAGAAATTCCTATTCTAGCAAAGACAATAAAGGAGTTAAGTCTTAAAAGACCAGGAAGGAAACCAAGAGATACCAAAAAAATCCACCTGGTAGGAAAAATTGTAGATATCATGATGGGAAAAGTTACCATGTAGAAGTATGTAGACCCTGGTAGTCCAATCGTTAAAACTACTATCAATGGGGTAGAAATTCCAAACACTTTGATTGATTTAGGAGTTGCTATCAACATTATGAGTAGGCAGACTATGGAACAACTAAAACTTCCTAATCTTCTTTTTACACCTACTTTATTACAACTTGCAGATCGCTCAATTATTAAACCAGATGGTGTATTAGAAGACATTTCAGTCGCCTTAGACTCCTGGGAATATCCAGTGGATTTCATGATTTTAACTCCCAAGAGTAATTTAGGTGGCCATCCTCTTATTTTAGGAAGACCTTGGCTAGCCACAACTAATGCTTTCATAAGTTGTAGGTCAGGGGATATGTACATTTCTGATAGTAATTCGACGAAGAAGTTCAATCTGTATCCTCCAGCAAAAGTAATCACAGAATTAGGAGATAATGAATGGATTGACGATGAAGATACTATACAACCTGTCTTTACCATTTCTGAGATTAGTGAAGATAGTCAAATTCTGTACACATTAGAAAAATTTGAACCATCTTCAGAATATGACTCCACACAATTTTAGTTGGATTCTGACATAGAGTGTCTATCATCTAGACAAATGTCTCTTTTCTCTATGGAAAAGTTTGGTAGTTCTGCCATTGAGATCTTTCCAGGAAAAGCATTAAATATCAACAAAAACTTGGAAAAATCACAACAGGAGGAGCTAACCAAAATCTTGCAAAAACATTCTACTGCATTTGCATGGGAGTATACCGATATGAAAGGTATTGATCCTAAGACTTGCATTCATCACATCTACATTGAGGAAACAGTAGACCAATCAGACAACCTCAAAGAAGGATGAATCCAAACCTTAGGGAGATAGTGAAAGAAGAGCTCCAAAAGTTACTTAATGTAAACTTCAGTTACCCTATTTCAGATAGCCGGTGGGTTTCCCCTTTGGTTATAGTTCCTAAAAAGAATGGTAAATGGAGGGTTTGCATTGATTACAGAGAATTGAACAAAGAAACCTTGAAGGATCACTTTCCTTTACCCTTTATTGATCAAGTATTAGATACTTTAGCAGGCAAAAATATTTCTCATTCTGGATGGTTTTAGGTTTACAATCAATTCAGGTAGCACCTGAAGTCAAGCCAAAATCGACTTTACTTGTCCATGGGGAACTTTCGCCTACCGAGTACTTCCTTTTGGATTATGTAATGCACCCGCAACATTCCAAAGGGAAGTACTAGGAATATTTTCCGATCTAATTCATGATTGTGTAGAGGTTTACATGGATGATTTTACAGTTTATGGTGATTCATTTGAAGAGGCATTAGAGAATTTGGAAAAGGTTCTTATCAGGTGTAAGGAGACAAACATTTCATTAAGTCATGAGAAATGTTTTATGATGTTTACTGAAGGGATTGTTTTAGGACATCATATTTCAGGAGATGGAATTAAGGTTGATAGATCAAAAGTTGAAGTTATCTCCAAATTACCGATTCCAAATTGTCAAAAAGATGTTAGACGTTTTCTTGGTTTTACTGGTTATTATAGAAGATTTATTGAAAACTTCACCAAAATAACATCTCCTCTCTTTAAATTACTCACAAAGGACTGTGAATTCAAATGAGATCCTGATTGTCAATCTGCATTTGAAGCTTTAAAAACTAGAATATTTGAAGCACCCATTTTGAGAGGGCCAAATTGGAAACTTCCTTTCCATATTTCTACAGATGCTTCAGATACAGCTCTAGGAGATGTGTTGGGTCAAAAGGATTTAGTTCCTTATGCCATTTATTACACCAGTAAAAATTTGACTCCCACCGAGTTAAATTATACTATGACTGAAAAAGAGTTTTTAGCCGTTGTTCATGCAATTAACAAGTTTAGACACTATATAACAGGCTATGAAACTTTTGTCCATACTGATCATTCTGCCATTAGATATCTCATGAACAAACCTGTTACCAATGGCAGAGTCACAAGATGGCTTTTAATTTTACAAGAATTCAATATTACTGTGTTAGATAGACCAGGGAAACAAAATACAGTAGCTGATTTTTTGTCTAGAATCCAAAATACTAACGAAGATTCTCTCGTAGAGGATAAGTTTCCAGATGAATATCTGTTTGCAGTAACTACTAAAACTCCTTGGTATGCAGATATTGCTAACTATTTGGCTACAGGGAAGCTACCTCCACACTTATTTCCTAATGAGAAAAGGAAAATCATTTAGGAGAGCTCAAAGTATTCATGGATTTCTAATGAATTGTTCAAAACAGGGCTAGATTGTGTGATCAAAAGATGTGTTTGGGAAGATGAAATGCCTGACATCCTTAAGGCATGTCATGATGAACGATGCGGTGGACACTTTGCTAATAAGAGGACGGCCTATAAAATCCTTTCTTTAGGATATTATTGGCCTTCTCTCTTCAAAGATGCAAAGCAATATGTTAGAACGTGTGACAGCTGCCAAAGAGTTGGGAGACCGACTCTTTCAAATGAAATGCCATTACAGCCACAGGTACTCATCGAACCCTTTGAGAAATGGGCTTTATATTTCGTTGGACCTATTAATCCACCATCTAAACAAAAGAAGTATATATTGGTTTGCACTGATTATGTTACTAAATGGGTAGAAGCCAAGGCATTGCCTTCTGCCACTGAGAATTCAGTTATTCAATTTCTTTTTGAGGATATTTTTACTTGTTTTGGTGTCCCAAGAGAAATTGTGACAGATCAGGGAAGTCAATTTACATAGATGGAGAAGCTGATGGAGGAATACAAAATCAAGCATAGAAAATCTACTCCATACCATCTGCAAGCAAATGGTCAAGTGGAATCCACAAATAAAGTTCTTGAGACCATCATCACCAAGACTGTTCATCTCCACAGAAGAGATTGGGCAGAAAGGATTCCTGAAGCCTGATGGGCCTATAGAACTACATGGAGGAACACAACAGGACATTCTCCCTATGAACTTGTTTATGGGAAAGAAGTCTTGCTCCCCATTGAGTTTCAAATCAAGACCTCCAAGATAGCATTTCAGCTGGGGATGAGTTTATCAAAAGCCCAAAAGCACAGAATGGAGCAGCTACATGAGCTAGATGAAATAAGACAAGATGCAATTTTAAGACTGATCTAGTTCAGCACCAAAGAACTAAGTGAAATGACCGATATATCAAAGAAAAGAAGTTTCAAAAGGGAGATTGGGCGTTACTATTTGATTCAAAATTCAAAGACTTCAAAGGGAAATTTCAAACTCATTGGCTTAGGCCATATGAGATTGATGAAGTCTTTAACAATGGAGCAGTTCGAATCAAGACTATTGATGAGTCTCAAACTCCTCTCATTGTGAATGGCCACCGATTGAAAATTTATCATAAGCCACTCTCAAAAGAGGACTTTGTCAAAATGTTTCAAGAAAATTCTGCAATGAGGCTAGTGGAGAAGAATCCTTCTCCTCCATCAGCCTAATCTTTGTTTCTTTTGAATTGAAAAAAAAAATGAAAAAAAAAATGTGTATAAGCCTGAAAACCAATCTCAGATTAGCGGTCTTATACAGAAAATATGGAGTGAAAATCAGGGACACCTGACACTCCATATTTTCCAAAAAAAAATCTCTCTCTTTCCATCATCATTCCATCTTCATTCCATTTCACTTCACTCCATATTTTTCATTCCATTTCATTTTTCACTTCATTCCATCCACTCCATTTCATATCATCAATAAAAATCCTTTTTAGGATTATTTCCATTCAGTTAGTCTTTTCCTAACTAACTTTGTGCAGTTAAAAGGGAGATGTCTTAGTTTCCGCAGCTGGAAACCGTTTTCGCAGCTCGCACCAGTTTCCGCAGCTATAAATGACTCTGTCTCTACAGCTAGCAGCACTCTGTTTTCAAAGGAAATTCTCAGTCAAAGGATTCAAATCATCATCACCAAAGGCAGCAAGGATAAGAGGCACCTGCAAGATCAAAAATCAATAATGGATCAGCAACCCTAATCAACAAATGGCAACACTTATGAAGGTATGATCAAAATCTTTTCCAAACAACAATTTAATGTCATTTTATGCATAGTTATTAAATCGTGGAAGAGCCACTAAATGCAATGATTCAGCAAAAATCATCCCACTTATCCTCCACGATAATCCTTCATCCACCTCATACCCTTCTAACGGTCCCATGATCGCTCTTAATTTAAACTCAAAATGGGACTGCGGTTTCATTTATTGACCGTACAAAGAAGTGACCTATTACACTACGTCTCTTCACTACATGATTTTTGCAGCCAATACTGATACGTGTGCGAAGCCACTCGGCTCTAAAGGATTTGGCTGTTATGCCATACCCTTATCACTCCATTTCCGCATGCATTTGAACTCATTCTTGTGTTCTACTCCCTCATACGCAGACTATTTTCACTCCCATTTCCGTTGTAAACTCCACAGCTCTGTTCCAAACCCCACTTACAGTCTGTAAAACGCTTTGCATTGTGGCTATTCCACTTACAGCCGTAATTCATCCGTTTTTCCGTGAAGCATCCTCCCTGAGCAGTCATATACAGTCAAAACTTCAGTCGAAGATTGAGAGCCGAAGATGGGAAAGCTGCTTAGAGCTGAACCCGAAGGTCCAAAATATTTAGAAGGATATCCTCAGACGAAGGAAGCACTGAAAAAAGCAAAATGGTTAAAGTTCATTGAAAAATTCAGAGGATATGATAAAGAGGTAACAAAGGCATTTGCTCGGTCCTTCAATGGAAATATCGTGGAAGTAGGGGACCTGAAATTTACAATAACAGAGAATACAATAGCCACAGCAACTAGTCTACCTCAGGTGGGAGACAGATGGTTTAAGAACAGAGGGGTGGAAGATCAGGCATGGAAGGATATGCTCAAGAACCTAGGTATGGACACTTCAATATTTACTAAAGGGATTCCTGTACATGTAATTAAGGAAGAATGGACTGCATTACTATTACTTGTTCAAAAGTTTATTACATGTGAGGGCCGCTTTGGTACCATGTATATGTACCATGCAAGGATTATGATGAATTTTATGGAAGGCCATGCCATCAATCTACCCTACTTTCTGCTAAGAAGCCTAAAGAAAATGAGTTCCATTGTCCAAAAGAATGTAGGCCATATTGAACCCCACTTATATCATCACGGCCTCATTAGAATTCTCATAGAGGATCAACTGAAAAATCACAAGGATACATGGGAAAAGTTTTTGGTCAGAAATCATTTCCAAGAAGTGACTGAAGCTTCCGCTAGCAGTTCTCCTAAAATCCCAAAAGGAAGTAGGAGAACGAAAAGAGATGTTGCTGCCCAAGACCCTCCTATTGTGCAAACTCAGGAAACTACCTAAGAAGAAAAGAAACAGAAAAAGGATAAAGGGAAGACAATTGTTCATAAATCATCTCCATCACCTGAACCTTCAATAGAAGAAGACTCCCAAACCTTGGCTGCTAGATTAGCACAACTTCAAGCCACTGCCCTCTCAAAGAGGAAACAGAAAGAAAAACAGAGTGCCCAGCAAAAGAGCACTAATGTACAAGTGAGAAGAAGTAGTAGACTGAAAGGAAAAATGAGTGTGACTAAAGAAAAACAGTCACATTTCATTGATTTGGGAGAAGATACACCTGAAAAGGCTCCAGCTCAGCTTGACCTTGAGTCCACTCCTCCACGCGAAGAGAGTCCCTTTTAGACAGAACCTCAAACAGAATTTGATCTTGAACATAGCCTAAGAAGATCACCTGAAGTTGACCCTGACCAGTAGGAGGTATATGATTATTTGGAGGCCTTGGAGCAATCAGTTGCAAGTCCAAGCACTATATTGCCTCTTGATGAACAGGTCAATTCTTTAAAACAGGAGGTGTTTGAACTAGAAGTCCTGAACCGGCATATTAAACAAGAAAACGAAGCATTGAAAGAACAAAGCAAGGTGGACAAAATGGTCCATGACAATACCATGCTTCACTTAGGACTCTGGCAGAAGAAGAACAGAAAATTGAAAGGGAAACGTAAGAAACTCAGCAGGGCATTGATCAATTTGAGGTTCAGGTGTTTAGTCAAGAAACCAAGGACAATATTGGCAACAAGGAGAAAGAGAAGAAGGTTAGATGTTTTGGCAGAAGCATCTGAGCACATGGATTAAAAACAATGACAAAGTTTTGGTTGCATGAGGACATGCAACACCTTCACAGTGGGGGTATGTTGAGCCTCAAGCCTACACTTATTTACACATCCTCCCAGCCTCTTTTTCCTATTCATTTCCTTATTTTGCCACTCATTCCCTCCATCAAATTGCTCAAATCATTGTATTTTAGGACTTTTTACATGGTTTTCTAATTATGCTAATGACTGTGTTTGGTTTAGAATTTTGGTTCAAGGTGCTGCTTTCCGCAACTCATACAGGGTTTGCCGCAGCTGATCCCGGTTTACGCAGCCAACCCCGGATTCCATAGCTATTTTATTAAATGCTATGTTCCAGGTGTCCTCCGGGAAGAAGATCCACATGGGCAAGTTCGTGGAACCAAGGATATGGTGTGTGTCCCTCCAGATCATCCAAACCAGTCATCCAAGCCCGTGGTCAACGAGGAGGTAACTTCGGTCAACGGAGGCCATTGGCGGTGGCACGGCTCTGCGTGTTCTGTTTTAGAGCACGTGAAGAACAGGTGGCATCGTCCTCAGTTATGAAGGTAGTGGGAAACATAATCCAATAGCGGATTGAATGCCCACAATGACCGTTGCCTAAATTCGAGGACGTAGCAAGACTATATGTTTTTATTCAGCTGTTCGAATTACTTAGATTTCGTTAAGTTAGTTCTCCTTCTTCAATTATAAATAAAGCGTCTTTGAACGCTGGACAAGTTAGTTGTTAGCTGCTGTTATATACTTTTGAACTCCCACTATATTTTCCTATTTTATGCATAATATATGAGAAGACTGTTATCCCATTTGCACGTGTAATTGATCTCTGAATCGGCTGGAGTAGGCAGAGGGCCCCTGTTTACTAAAGGCCTATACAATATTTTTTTCATTTCGTTTTCTTATTTTATGTATATACTACCTTTGATTGTTGAGTTTTGATAGCTGTACATACATTTCAAATTCTGCCTGTTTACATTCCTGTACTTTTTCATGACTGATCAGTGTGTTATGCAAGTTTCTTAGGTGTGCTCGGGACAGTTTCTTTCTTTTCTTTTTCATAACTAGTGACACTTGTGATCATCTTGTCTATGTTGCTGACCTTCTTTGTTTTGCAGCCTTTATTTCCTCATTATCACTTAGTCAATTTGCATATTTTCTTTCTGTTTTTAGATATCAAGTTGTTTATCTATTGATGGTCCCTTCTTAATAATTTAATATCTTTATTGATGACCAAAATATCACTTAACACAGCTTGGTTTAGTTATTCAAGAACTCACAATTGCTTGACTTGTTTTTAATTGTTTATCACATGATATATTCAGTTAAAAGGCAAGAGGTTAAGAAGAAGTTAAAGTATTTGTGACTAGTCTTTTTTTTAGGTAGATTTACTTTAGTCTCACATTGCTTAGTTGTTATTTGACATAGATTTCATTTTCATTTCCTTGCAGCAGCAGAGGCACTGGGCCAATGTCATTAGTCTTTTATTTAATGTCTTTATTTTCCTTTAAGAGTTGACTTCATTTCAAGCTTTCTTGTAGAATACTTTTAAATTGTAAAAAGCACATCACAATCTCACACACTTCACTCACTTTATTTCATTTCCATCACATCACATTAGGAGAGATATACTTGAAAACAAACCTAAAAATTTTAAAACGACAAAAGCTTAAGAAATAGTTGCCTAAGTACATACAGTACACCTCACTTCATCATCTTACGAGCCCCAGGTTGACATTTAAAAGTTGCAATTTAGACATCACTAAATTGACCAAACAATCCCCAAACTGATGGTCAAACTGAATCAGTCAACAAATGTCTAGAGACCTACCTTAGGTGATTCACTTCAGAAAAGCTACATCAATGGGTACAATGGTTACCTATAGCTGAATGGTGTTATAATACTAACTATCATGCCATCACCAAGATGACTCCATATGAAGCAGTTTATGGTCAACTACACCCTTCACCTACTTCTTATATCCCTGGATTCTTTAAGGTGCAAGCAGTGGATCAACTCCTACAGAACCGTGTAACCATGTTAGCCTGTCTCAAAGACAATCTCCATGAAGCTCAGAATCGTATGAAGCAACAAGCAGACCAACATCGTTCAGAGCACACATTTCAAGAAGGGGATGAGGTATTCTTGAGGCTACAACCATACAAGAGAACCTCACTCAAAGACAAGGGCCATCAAAAACTATCTCCAAAATTCTACAGACCTTATCGAATACCTCAATGCATTAGAGAAGTAGCCTACAAGCTAGCCTTACCACCCACTGCAAAAATCCATCCATCTTCCATGTATCATGCCTTAAGAAAGTGGTGGGGAACAATTGCAAAATTTAAACGAGTCTACCTGAATTAGATGAATAAAGTTCAATCTTGCTCCAACCTGAATAGGTCCTTAACACATGAGAATTACATCTGCGTGACTGCATGACCAAGGGAGTCCTCGTCAAGTGGAAAGACACCTCTTTAGAAAATGTGACCTAAGAACCAGCCAATATTCTTTAGTAGTTTTGAGAGCTTCAGCCTTGAGGACAAGGCTATTTTTATGGGAGAGGGGATGTTAGGGTCCAACACTAACCCCCTTATTTATGTAATAGGGTCCATTCATAGTTATAGCTAGTTAAAAAGTCAATAAAGCCCATATTAATAATTGTAAGTGCTTGACCCGCATTTAAACAAAGGGACCGCAGTTAGTTGCAAATGGGCCATGGTATTAGATAGATGGTATTAAGAGAACCATGGTATTAACCCATGGTATTGCATGTATGAATCCTATATAAAGGATAGAGACTCCTCATTAAGGAGCATGATGTATTATTTTGTAATTGAGCCCTGCCCTATGGACGTTGCCCCCTAGAAGAGGCAAGTGAACATTGCTTTCATCTCTAAATAATAAAATACATGTTGTTATTTCTCATTTTGTTTTGTGTTATGGGTTGTGTTTCTTCGTATATTTGGTATTGTGGCATCTTCTCGCAGGTCAAAAGCATAACAAGTTTTAATACTCCCATAAGTTGGAGTGCTCCAGTGAGCATGGTATTCATTGGACTAGATCTGCTTTCAGAGATGGAACAAGAAATATAGGTTATAAAGAAGAATATAAAGGTAGCACATGCAAGGAAAAATAGTTATGCATGTCAACATAGGATATTTAAGGATTTTCAGGTTGGGGAACACGTTTACTTCTGCATCAAGCCTAAGAAGATCTCCTTGAGGACTCGATTATGTATCAAGCTAGCACCTTGGTATTGTGCGCCTTTCGAGATCCTTGAGAGGATTATACCAGTGGCATACTAACTTGCACTGCATCCAACAGTGAATGTCCATGATGTTTTCCATTTTTCATTTCTTAAGAAGTATGTGAAATATGTTGATCATGTTATTTATTGGTTTGTATTGCAAGTGGAACTAGAAGGAGAATTATAGCTAGAACCTCAGTGCATTTTGTAGCGAAAGATGCTCTTGCTATCGAATCAAGCAATCGATCAATTTAAAGTGTAATGGAAGCACTTTGGGCCCCATGAGGCTACATGGGAGATGGTTGATTAGATGTTGTCTAGGTATCCTTCTTTATTTGCCGGTTGAGTGGATGTGCCTTGATATATGTGTTTGATGTTGTATTAGGTCATATATATAGATACCACATCGAGTTGTGTTATAAAGCTCCAATAAGTAGTATGGTGTTCATGGTATGATGGTCATGGTCTCAACAGTATGAGATAATGTAAATGTTGCATTGAGCTCTGTTCTAGAGGTCCATGGGAAACTTCTTTTTTATTGGTTTATAAGTGTCTTTAACAAGGAGGATGGTGTTCCCTCAAGTGGGAGGGGTTTGTGACAACCTCCGATTGATTTTCTATGTAAATGAAAATAAGACCAAGGTAATGGGACATCCATTCCAAGATAAATGCTGTGAAAAACATAATGATGGATACTGCTAGTGATTAATTTATGGCTATGGAAATTGGCAAAGGCATTGGCAAAGGAAATGTGACAATAATTGACATTTTATTTATGATTTAAATGAAAATAGGAGAAAAGGGATATGAAAGGTGACATATTTGCATGAGAGTGAAATTGAAGGAAAATGAAGAAATTAGAGGCTTAAATGATAAAAACAAATCTTTTGAGGATCAATTCACAACTTTTGTTAGTTCAGTTTTGGAGCTCTCTTTTATGCTCTGACTCTGTCTTACTCTTGGACACACAGTGTTTTCTTGGAGCATGCTTGAAGCACTCTAGTTTTCACTTGGATTGGACAAAGAAGGAAAAGGAAAGGAGGAAAGCGTAAGGTAAAATGTGGATCAACAACTATAGATAGATTTCTTTGGAAGTAACAAGTTTCATTTGTGATCGTCTTGTTGATTTATGGATGTATGGTATATACATATGGTTTTCTGGTTACACACTATCATTGCCATGGAGGATTTTCTTGATTGATAGTTGTTTCAGTATTTCCTTTCCATTTCCTAGATAGTCATGGTGTTGTGGGTTTTTCCACTTGATTACTTTCTTATTGGTGCTCATAATTCCTTGGGGTTGTGGGTTGAAACAAACGTTCTAGAATCTCTTGAAAAAATTGGGTTGAGTTACTAGTCCTAGCGCCTAGAGGGACAAATGCTCTCGATCCCTTGGTGATTTGATTTACTAGTCCTGGAGTCGAGTTGGACAAACCCTCTAAAGCCTTGGAAGGCTATGGGTTGAGTTACTAGTTCCTGGAGCCTTTGACAAGTTGGGTAGAGACCGATCTTGTTAGTGTTAGTGATGTCCAACATTGATGTGGAATCACTAGTTGAGGGTAGAGGATATTTGGCCTTTGGAAGCCGTGGTTTGTTTGTTCCATTTTATCCCACATTCATGTTTGGAATATGGCACGGGGTGATTGGCTGAAAGATAGATACAATTCAACCCAATCTATAGTCAGGTGGTACATGGAAGTCTTGACTTGGTAGGTATTTTCATATGTTAATAAGAGTGTATTATTGTATTATAATTCATGTATATTTTTGGCAATGTGTTGGTGATATAATGGTGGGTTTCCATGGTTTATATGTCGGTTATTTTCTTGTTATATGTTGTTCATATGAATGTATATCTTCTATGGCTCTTGTCATGAATTATTTAGCTTTTAATGAGTTGATGAATGCATGGGAAAATAAGTGTTGTTGTAGCTATGTGGATAGGGAATAGGGCCTTCTCAGTGATTCTCACATGAATCTCAAACTTATATGATGATATATGAATTCATGACCTGTAGCTTACATGTGTATCACATGCTTGAGTAAATGTCTGTTATGTTCTAGGCAATCTAGGTCAAGTTTTGCCTTCAAGTTTGTATGTTTAGCCTTGTTCTCATGTCATTAATGATTCTTATAAGTCTCAAGAAGTTCTAGGTAGTGGTCTAGAGGCTCACATGGAATTGAGGCTCATATCTTAGGACTGCACCCTATGAATTTAATAATTTGGGTCACAGCCACACCCAAAAAGTGTTGTGCATGTGGTTGGAGCATTATATCCACATGGAGGCCTTGTCATGCACGTTGTTGGGAGTTAAATTGTGAGAAATGGAGCCCCAACTTAGGGCTTGGTCACTTGAGGTGGTGCTTTGGCCCCTTAGTGTCTTGTAGCTCTAAGGGATGAGGTGAGTTGATAGTTTTTCATGAGTTATCATCCCCACTTTCATAATTGAAGCTTAGAGGTCGGGTCATGTCATAGTAACTCTTCGTCTCATGGTTACCCAATAGGCCGGTGAAACTAGGTAAATATGGCAGGGGTGGTTACATACCATGCAAGATCAAAACATATTGAGACACATTATTATTTTGTGAGGGAAAAGATGTAGTTTAAGAAAAAAATTAGTTTATTGTAACAACAATGGAAATTTCGTTGACATCATTATAAAGCCTCTTATAAAGGTCAAATTTGAAGACTATAGGAATCAATTCGGCATGGTGGAAAATACATTTATCTATTAAGGAGGAGTGTTAAAATAATAATGGAGAAATGTAGAAGATTCTCCCAACAATAATGTTTGTTACATGTTGTTAAAGATCTACTTCCACTTATTCTCTAATTAGTTCTTGTTAATGGTCAAGTCCTATATTCTAGGAATCTATTCAACCATATTGCAATACTATATATGTAAGATATTGCTCGCATGGTGAACGAAAGTGTGTTGTGTGGTGAAGTCTCCTATGTGAGTGATTGTCTCACTAGTGAGCTGCAACTCTTCTTCATATTTATCTTCCATTTTATGAGTATTTTCTAATTTGTACTTGTACATTTAATGCCCAAGCTTGAAGTATAAATGTTTCACTCTTACATTTTGCTATTCATTAAACTAATCAATATATTTATTTTTTCAATGTAAGAATAATATTGTAAATGGGTACTTTATTTATAACATTTTTATGGAGTCACAATTGAAAATGAATGTCTTTTAAATATATAAAAAAAAAATGTTTTGTTAAATATAGTATTGAAAATAATGTTTTTCAATATTTAAAAAAACTAAAAATTTGATAAATATGGTATTTTCATGTATAAGTATTAGCTTTAGTACTATTCATATAATTAGACAAAAAAATATTACACCATGATGTTTAGAATTTATTGTTTAATATTAATTTTAAGTGGCAAGCAAAATTATTTATGTCCTATGTGAACGCCCTCACTTGATATTATATATTAATGTAAAATAAAATTTTATATGTAAGAGTTTCTCACAATTGATATTTCACAAATGATCCTCCACGCACTTTAAATAGATATTATGGAATATTCATATAGGGGTCACTAGCATTGAGAAAATAAGATACATATATTGGTGATTTCGTGCTTGAAACCTCATTGGCCTATATAGTACTTTGTATAATGAGTTTTGTAAGGAATAATGTACTAAGAGGTGAGGAAACATTGATAGAAACATTGAAAATGAAACAATCATTTAACAAAATATGTCTCAAGCCTTACAAAGGAAGGTTAGAACCAACAATCACTTAGTTGTTCTGTGAGGGGATGAAGGAAAAGATACAAGCCAAATTTATGTAATGAACAATATCTTTTACCACAACATAGAACATAAAAAAAGAGAACAATGAATTTGCATAATCTTGGAGAAGATAAATCAATTACAATAACAAGTGATCTAAGAAGTCAAAGAAGAAAAGCTAATAATGATCTAGTAGGCCAATTATGAATTGGATTAACTATTCTAATCAACAAAGGAAGTTAAATCTTAAATTTAATATCCTTTTCCAATTGCACTTTGACAATATAGTTCACTTTAAGAATCGCATAAGTAAACTAAATTGAATTGGTAATCTATCTCAAAAGTTGGCCCCATATAGTAGACTTAAAACAAGAAAATGTCTCTTTAGTAAGTGAAAACATATTATTAGGAAAGTGGACCAATAAATCACATAAATTTCTTGATTTCAAAAAAACTTTTGAATATACTCATGAAATTAGGCTCCTTATTCTTAATGACGACAATGGAAATTGACCTAAGTATAGCCACATAGATGTGGTGAGGGCTTGTTGGCCCCCTCTTTTTATAGAATCCATCTTGTAGTTATAACTAAGACATGATGCCATAAACTCAATAGATAAAGAAGGTACAAGTTATGTCATATAAAGTAAATATCATTAGAAAAATGAAAGATTGTCAACAATAAACTAAGAAAAATAAATAAGACTTTAATGGAAAAATGATTAAAAAACTTGTAAGAAATAAATATTTCAATTAGTTCACATAAGAAATTGAATGTAAATTAATAACTCTCCGAGTTTTGAATATACTTTACAAATTTTAAACCGATAAATATAAATATAAGCCCTCAACTAGTAAAATGGTAGGGTTGTTATCAAATTATCCATTTATCCCATGTATTATTCATGTTTTCTGGGTTGTTAGGTAACTTATGAGCTATGTTATTGTCGAGGTCTAATCACTTAATAGTCCTTATGAATAATGTATTGGATTACATTGGAAATGAAGGAATGAAATCCCTATTTCTATTTTTTCTTAATATTTTCTTATTTGGATAAGACCTCTTTTACTACTATTCATTGACTTAAATGCAAAATAACCATAATTTGATGGAATCGATATGATCTAATGGTTCTTCTGATAATGCTAAATTGTTAGAATAAATAGAAATTAGTTGCAACCTAAAATCATGTTCATGAAAAATACTTAATAGTAAAGTAGGACTATTATGATGGGTATTTGTTTTCAGTTATCATATTGTAGGATCTTTATGCAAATTTAATTTTCAACACAACACTTTCAGCTAGGCTTCTTTCTTCATCAGGATTGAAGATACTTGTGTATAGATTATAGTGAATTTATAATGTGGACACAAGTATAAAATTAATTTAGTATTAATTTAGATTTTATTTTTAGGGTAAAAATAGATTCAATATTATAAAAAATATTAAGCCACTGAAAATATTAAGCCACTGAAAATTTTCAAGTAAAAAAATTGTAACCAGATTTCTAGATATTTCTTCCAAATTTTAACAAAATCTTATCAAAATTTTCATTATTTTTAAAACAAACACTTAAAGAGAAATATTTTAATTTAATTTATCCTTATTTATCTACAAACCTTCTTGTAATTTACCTTAGCTTCACTTTATTAATATATATGCCTTTATATTTATTCTAATTTATCCTTATTTATATATAAACATTCTTCTAATTTACATTTGCTTCAATTTATTAATATATATGCAATGTTTAAATGAAACCAACACTCATCATATTTAAAATTTGTAAACGATATTTAATAATTCCAATGTTACCATAATTCTCTAGTTATCGATGCTCGAGTGGAGGGAATCGTCTTTACGGTGTTCCCGACACTGATTTAGACATTTATCGTCAAAATTTAATAATTCGAAGATTACTGTAATTCTATCGAATATGGCGTAGCGCATTGGATTATGTTCCCTTCTGGCACAGCTACGCAAGAACCGTGCCAAGGAATTGAATGAAAGAGACCACCAACTAGACGCAGACCGTTTACTGTTGTGAGGCCCATATGCCAGCACGATCTCGAACCTCAGATTCAGCCCATTCGTCAGACTTCCCAGCCGCCTGTCAGTTCCGCCCTCGTTTTAACTGTATATTTTTATTTTTACGGTATATTTTGAAAATCTTCCCCTTATTCGTCTCCCTGGGTTCATTCTCATAGGAGTCCTTTAACTATGAGGAGAGAAGGAATTGTTATGAAAGGTGGGAGTAAATTTTTTTTTTAAAAATGTTGTGCAGTAGTCTTTGAATAGTATTTTTGATGATGGAAATAGATTTAATATTAAGGGAAAAAAGTCTATAATACTTATAACACTTAATAACTATAATTTGAATTTACAAAAATCTTTATTAAATTTTATATAAATGTAATAAGAATGACTATATTTTATCTAAATTTTTACAAAAATTTCCATAACTGTCCTGGCAACTCCTCCATCTCTTTAGAATACCTGATTCTTATATATTAAATGAAGTAACTGTTTTCAAGGATCTTGTGCATGGTGACGATCTTTACCCTCTTCCATTTTGTCCCTGATTTATCAACGGTAACGTAGCTTTAAATCCCTAGGTTAGCGTAAATCTATGGTAACCAATGCACATGGGGCAAGTAGAATACGCACGGCATTTGAAAATGTGCCCGAACCTCGAGCCGCGCGAGAAGCGGGCGATTAAATCGATAGATAGGTGTTCAGACTTCAAAGACCAGCGAGCAGTACGGAATCTATTTGATACCTGAGGCTAGGTTCAGTCCAGCCGTCCCTAACTGCATGTCGCCTCTACACCCTCTTCCTCCTCTGTTTACATGAAATGAAGTGAGTCTTTCCCTCTCAGTTTCGGCCACTGAGATCTTTGTGCTCTCATTCAACTCAGGTTTGTTGATTCATTACTAATCCATTTGTGGGGAAGACCTCCATGGCTCTAAAGATATAGAAAAGGCGATGTTAGTCAATAGAGAGGTAATGCCATTGCCGCCAAGGAAGTCCATTACAGAGAAGTGAGAAAAAGGCCCTCGGGGAAAATACGCCGCAGAAATCAAAGATCCCTTCAGTAAAAATCGCTTGTGGCTGGGCACGTTTGACACCGCCGAGAAGACAGCAAGAGAATATGACGAAGCCGCGAGATATTTAAGAGTACCCAGAACCAAAACTAACATTCCTGATCGTCCCGTCAATCTTCTCCACGAAATAGGCCAGAGCTGCACCACCCAAAACAGCAGCGCCGCACTCGACTCGCGGACTCCCTCCGCCACTGCCACCACCGCCGGCCTTCCTGCACCTTCACTTTCCTCACCTGCTCGATTGTCTGTTCATCGCAACAACAGGTTGTTTCCAGATGCGCTGTCGCTAAACAAGAGAAACCCTGGACTCACCTTTTGATTAATGGCGAAGCGGAAATGGAGGGTCAGAGTATGAGAAGGATTGCTTCTCCTTCTCCTCCGCCCAAGATTCAACTTCCAAATCGGATTCCTTGCGCTCAACTTCCCAATCGGATTCCTTGCGCTCACGTTTGCTCTAAACCTAATCCTTCCCTCGATTTTGTGCAGTACGCTACCATTCTTCTTCAACAGCGGACGATGGCGACAAAGTTGTTCGGGGAGATTTTGGAGCCTCAAATGAGTAGGCACAAAGGTCATGAGTCAGCGGAAGAGAGCTTAATGAAAAATGTAACTCCTTCAACACGTAAGTCCGGTTCCTCTTCCTCGTCAGGGATGGTAAAAACAAAGATCTCACTTTCCCATGACATGGATAACCGGATGCCACCGATATTCGCTTTTGAATTTTCCAGCGGCAGTACACGAAGATGATGAAGATGAGAACCACCTCTTGGATGCCACCGATATTCGATTTGAATTTTCTGGCGGGAGTACACTAAGATGATGAAGATTAGAACCCTCTCTCTCCCACTCCCACTCTCTCTGTCACGCCCCCAATTCTTTTTTTTCTTAATTAGACGGGTGCGGCACCGCCTAAGTCATTAAGATATTCCATCATTAACAAACTTTACTGACTAGGCCTTAACAATTCATAACCTTTATGAATTTATAACATTAACGTGTGAAAATCATTAATAATACTTGATAATAAAACCACCATAACAATAATCAACACCGTAATATAGCAATAATCATTTTTTTTATTACAATGGTAAGTTTACAACTCGGGAGGGCGACCGCCCGCACGGCGGTCCGCCAAGACTCCATTGAAAACCAAGATACAATATGTAATACACAGCCCTCGTTTCGTCGGGCAGGCGGGCGCACCGTGCACAAACCCACCACCAATCACACGACGAACCGATATAATATTCCTCTGCACGAACCCGGCGTTGGGCAGGCGCACCCCGTGCACGACCCACCACCAACACCCAAATAATAAACAGTCACTCCGACGTCGGGCGGGTGGGCGCACCCCGTACCGCCAATACCCAACAACTCGATATGTTAACTGCTGCACGAACCGGTGTCAGGCGGGCGAGCGCACCCCATGCACGACCCACCGCCAAGACCCAACAACCCGATATGTTTATTGCTGCACGAACCAGCGTCGGGCGGGCGGGCGCACCCCGTGCACAACCGTGCCCACGCCTCAACCCGTGACTAAGTGCGATGCCGAGCACACTACTGGAACCCGAACTACAACGCTGTCTCGTCCTTCGCCCGGCTCAGCGGGCAGATCTACTTGCTGCAGTATCTGCGCTATCTTCGAGTGCTCTACCCTTTGTGCGAAGAGATGTGATCGTTGTTCGATGCCTCAACTGAATCACAGCCTGCCCATATTTATACGCTCCCAGCTATGTGCTTCTTTATTCGGCCGACGCTACAATTATATCGATGAACACCCCTTCGCCCATGTTTTACATGTCGGCTTGGGTTATTCATCGTTCAGCTCCCACCGCATATAAATACATTCGCACGCCCATAACTATACATATTTCGCACGGTCATATGCGATGGCGACTTCGATACTTGGTTATTTTTGCGAGGAGGTGGGGCGTGCGCCCGGGCAGAGCCGCAGGTCGCTACATTCTCCCCCACCCGAAGTCATTGTCGTCCCGACAATTCCTGCTCTCCTCCTCAACTTTCTGTCATACTTCGCGATCTTGTCCTTCCATCTCCAAAGTGAATCCTCCGTCTCCCAGCTCTCCTCCTCCGGTGCATCCTTCCATCTGCAAAGAAATTCCCGTCGTCGGTGGAAACCAACACCAGTAGTTCTGAGGCTCACAATCTTCTCTAACTCTAGTCCTAGTCTGTCCACAATCTCGGCCGGTCCCCTCGTTGGTTCAACTCTCTCTGGATGGTCTGAATCAAGTCGACATCTCTTCAACTGGCTCACATGAAAAACTGGATGCTTCATGTTCATATGGCGTGGAAGCTCCAGCTCGTAAGCAGCTTCCCCCACTCTCTTCTTCACTCGGAATGGCCCCTCATACTTCCGTGTCAGTTTGTTCGCCGTCCCCTTGGCCGGCTGAAACTGCTCCCCAGTAATTCTGAGAAACACCATATCCCCTACATCAAAGTGTACTTCTCGTCTTCCACAATCAGCATACTTTTTCATCCTCCTTGCAGCTTCGTGCAAGCGTAACCGGGCTAACTCCAAGGTCTCTTCCCAAGCCTTCATGAAGCTTCTCGCATGAGGGCTTCTCAAGAAGCCTCCCGTCACCACGGTATGTGGTGCAACCAGCATCTGCCCATTCACCAAGTCAAATGGACTATACCCCGTTGCGGAACTCTTCTGAATGTTGTAGCTGAACTGAGTAACATCCAAGAGTTCGGGCCAATTCTTCTGATCAGCTGTCACATAATGTCGCAAGTAGTCCTCCAGCAGTGCGTTGATCCTCTCGGTCTTCCCATCTGTCTGCGGATGGTAACTTGAACTCATCAACAACTCTGTCCCGACCAACTTGAACAATGTAGTCCAGAATCTCCCTGTAAATCGCGGATCTCTATCCGACACAATACTCAGTGGCATTCCCGAATACTTCACTATGTTCTTAAAGAACAACTCCGTTGTCCGCTCAGCTCCACAAGGTATCTTTGTAGGAACAAAGACAACATACTTGGAAAAACGATCGACCACGACCATAATCCCATTATACCCCTGCACCTGTGGTAACTGAGTGATGAAGTCCATCGAGACACTCATCCATGGTCTCTCTGGAATCGGTAAAGGCTGTAGTAGTCCTCCCTGCCTTTGATTATCCGATTTGTCCTGCTGACAAATGATGCGCGTATGTACATACTCCTCCATACCCTCTCTCATCTTCTCCCAAAAGAACCCTCTCTCCAACAATGCCAAAGAACGACGCTAGCCTGGGTGACCAGCCCACGGAGAATCGTGGCATTCCTTCAAAAGGTATCTCCTCAGTCCGGATGACTTTGGAATATAGAGTCGGTTTCCAAAGAACAAGAACCCCTCTCTTAGGAAGAACTTTCGTGTCTTCCCCTCCTTTACCTGCTTCACTATATTCTGCACCAAAGTATCGGTTTCAACACTTTCTTTGATCTTATTCTACATCTCCTCTGACATCTGAACTCGACTTCTACCCCTTGCCACCCGGTCTTCTTCCTCCTCCAATGCTGCAAGCTGTCCCTTCCTGCTAAGGGCATCTACCACCGCATTGTGTCTACCCGGTCGATACTCGATAGTCATGTCGAACTCTGCCAAGAAGTCTTGCCAACGAGCTTGCTTTGTAGAAAGCTTCGGTTGTGATGCAAAATAACTAGCTGCAACGTTCTCAGTCTTGACAACAAAAGGCTTCCCAATCAGGTAATGCCACCATATGTGAAGACAACGGATGATGGCAGTCATCTCCTTCTCATGGACCGGATACCTCCGTTCTCTATCCTGCAACTTCCGACTCTCATAGGCCACCGGATGCCCATCCTGCATAAGAACTCCTCCTATGGCAAAATCTGAAGCATCTGTGTGTACCTCGAACAGTCTCCCGAAGTCAGGTAACTTTAGTATCGGTGCTGTAACCATCCTTCTCTTCAACTCATCAAATGCCTTTTGGCATTTCTCCGTCCAACACCACTTCTTGTCCTTTTTCAGTAGGTCTGTTAGTGCTGATGTTACTTTGGAGTAACCTTCTACGAACTTTCGTTCGTAGTTGGTCATGCCCAAGAACACCCTCATATCATGGACATTCTTCGGTTCAACCCAGTCCTCGATAGCCTTTACCCTGCTCGGCTCCATCCGTATGTACCCCTGTCCAACGATGTGCCCAAGGAACGGTATCTCTGTCTGAGCAAACACACACTTAGACTTTTTCAAGAACAACTGATTCTCCCTCAGTGCCTTGAAAACCATCACCAAGTGTTTCTTATGATCCCCCATGTTATCACTGTAAACCACTATATCATCCAGGTATACCACCACGAACGAGTCCAAGTATGGTCGTAGGACATCATTCATCAAAGTACAAAATGTCGCAGGAGCGTTGCATAACTCGAACGGCATAACAAGGAACTCAAAACTGCCATACCTTGTTACGATTGTGGTCTTCTTCTCGTCTGCTTCGGCAATCCCCACCTGATAGTAACCATGCCTCAAGTCTAGCTTGGAAAACACTCGAGCCTTCGCAAGCTTGTCGAAGAAATCTGCAGCTAATGGCAAAGGATACCTGTTTCTCACCGTCTGCTTGTTCAGTGCACGTTAGTCACAACACATCCTTAGCTCATTGCTATCTTTCTTTCACTGGAATGATACTGGAGCTCCATATGGGGATCTTGAAGGTCTAATGAAACCTGCATCAGCTAACTCCTTTAGCTGTCGTTTCAACTCCTCCAACTTAGGTCCAGACAACCGATAAGGTGCTTTAGCCGGGGGTTCCTTCCCTGGTTCAAGATCAATGCTGTGGTCCGCCGCACGCCTTGGTGGAAGCTTCTTTGGAAGCTCATCAGGCATCAAATCTGCATATTCGGCAAGCACCTCAGAAATGTCAGCTGAAATAGGCGTCCCCACTTCATCACCGTCGACTCCTTTGCACACCACCGCATATGTCTCCACGTCTGATTCCTTCATGGCTCTTTCTAAACTTAGTGCAGAAACATGCTGCACATTGACCTCCCTCCTTTGCCTATGTGTGGGTAAAGTCCAAGTCCGTGTCTGTCCAACTAGCACCACCTCATCACAGAAGGGGACAACAATAGCCTTGTTGCCCTTCAAGAAATCTTGTCCAAGTATTACGTCGAAGTCGTTCATCTCCATCACCGTGAAGTCCAACCAACCCGTCCAGTCTCCTGCTTGTACCGGCACTTCGTGTGCCAAACCCGTCACCTTGGCCTTAGAGTTCACTGTCTTGACTTCCATGTTGGATGGAAGGATTGTCAACCCAACAGCTCTAGCCAACTCTGTCACCATGAAATTATGGGTAGCCCCTGTGTCCACAAGAGCTTGAGTGGTTTTCCCATGAACCACCAAGTCTACGAAACCCAAACTGCTCATCCATGCTTTCTCCATAGTCTTATCAGCTTTTCCCGTCATGAGCAATCCTGCTCTATCAGGCTTCATCATATCATCTTCGTCATGAGCAACCTTTGCTCTGATACCACCTGTCACGCCCCCAATTCTTTTTTTTCTTAATTGGGCGAGTGCAGCACCGCCTAAGTCATTAAGATATTCCATCATTAACAAACTTTACGGACTACGCCCTAACAATTCATAACCTTTATGAATTTATAACATTAAAGTGTGAAAATCATTAATAATACTTGATAATAAAACCAACATAACAATAATCAACACGGTAATATAGCAATAATCATTTTTTTTATTACAATGGTAAGTTTACAACTCGGGAGGGCGACCGCCCATGCACACCCGCACAGCGGTCCGCCAAGACTCCACTGAAAACCAAGATACAATATGTAATACACAGCCCTCGTGTCGTCGGGCAGGCGGGCACACCGTGCACGAACCCACCACCAATCACACGACGAACCGATATAATATGCCTCTGCACGAACACGGCGTTGGGCAGGTGCACCCCGTGCACGACCCACCGCCAACACCCAAATAATAAACAGTCACTCCGACGTCGGGCGGGCGGGCGCACCCCGTGAATGACCCACCGCCAATACCCAACAACCCGATATGTTAACTGCTACACGAAGCGGCGTCCGGCGGGCGGACGCACCCCGTGCACAACCCACCGCCAAGACCCAACAACCCGATATGTTTATTGCTGCACGAACTGGCGTCGGACGGGCAGGCGCACCCCGTGCACAACCTTGCCCACGCCTCAACCTGTGACTAAGTGCGATGCCGAGTGCACTACTGGAACCCGAGCTACAGCTCTGTCTCGTCCTTTGCCCGGCTCGGCGGGCACATCTACTTGCTGCGGTATCTGCCCTATCTTCGAGTGCTCTACCCTTTGTGCGAAGAGATGTGATCGTTGTTCGATGCCTCAAATGAATTGCAACCTGCCCATATTTATACACTCCTAGCTATGCGCTTCTTTATTCGGTCGACGCTACAATTATATCGATGAACACCCCTTCGCCCATGTTTTACATGTCGGCTTGGGTTATTCATCGTTCAGCTCCCACCACATATAAATACACTCACACGCCCATAGCTATACATATTTCGCACGGTCATATGCGATGGCGACTTCGATACTTGGTTATTTTTGCGAGGAGGTGGGGCGTGCGCCCGGGCAGAGCCGCAGGTCGCTACATTCTCCCCCACCCGAAGTCATTGTCATCCCGACAATTCCTGCTCTCCTCCTCAACTTTCTTTCATACTTCGCGATCTTGTCCTTCCATCTCCAAAATGAATCCTCCATCTCCCAGCTCTCCTCCTCTGGTGCATCCTTCCATCTGCAAAGAAATTCCCGTCATCGGTGGCAACCAACACCAGTAGTTCTGAGGCTCACAATCTTCTCTAACTCTAGTCCTGGTCTGTCCACAATCCCGGCTAGTCCTCTCGTTGGTTCAACTCTCTCTGGATGGTCTAAATCAAGTCGACATCTCTTCAACTGGCTCACATGAAAAACTGGATGCTTCATGTTCATATGGCGTGGAAGCTCCAGCTAGTAAGCAGCTTCCCCCACTCTCTTCTTCACTCGGAATGGCCCCTCATACTTCCGTGTCAGTTTGTTCGTCGTCCCCTTGGCCGACTGAAACTGCTCCACGGTAATTCTGAGAAACACCATATCCCCTACATCAAAGTGTACTTCTCATCTTCCATGATCAGCATACTTTTTCATCCTCCTTGCAGCTTCGTGCAAGCGTAACCGGGCTAACTCCAAGGTCTCTTCCCAAGCCTTCATGAACCTTCTCGCATGAGGGCTTCTCAAGAAGCTTCCCGTCACCACGGTATGTGGTGCAACTGGTATCTGCCCATTCACCAACTCAAATGGACTATACCCCGTTGTGGAACTCTTCTGAATGTTGTAGCTGAATTGAGCAACATCCAAGAGTTTGGGCCAATTCTTCTGATCAGCTGTCACATAATGTTGCAAGTAGTCCTCCAGCAGTGCGTTGATCCTCTCGGTGTGCCCATCTGTTTGCGGATGGTAACTCGAACTCATCAACAACTCTGTCCCGAACAACTTGAACAATGTAGTCCAGAATCTCCCTGTAAATCGCGGATCTCTATCCGACACAATACTAAGTGGCATTCCAATACTTCACTATGTTCTTAAAGAAAAACTCCGTTGTCCGCTCAGCTCCACAAGGTATCTTTGTAGGAACAAAGACAGCATACTTCGAAAAACGATCGACCACGACCATAATCCCATTATACCCCTGCACCTGTGGTAACTGAGTGATGAAGTCCATCGAGACACTCATCCATGGTCTCTCTAGAATCGGTAAAGGCTGTAGTAGTCCTCCCTGCTTTTGATTATCCAATTTGTCTTGCTGACAAATGATGCACATATGTACATTCTCCTCCATATCCTCTCTCATCTTTTCCCAAAAGAACCCTCTCTCCAACAATGCGAAAGAACGACGCTGGCCTGGGTGACCAGTCCACGAAGAATCGTGGCATTCCTTCAAAAGGTGTCTCCTGAGTCCGGATGACTTTGGAACATAGAGTCGGTTTCCAAAGAACAAGAACCCCTCTCTTAGGAAGAACTTTCATGTCTTCCCCTCCTTTACCTGCTTCACTATATTCTGCGCCAAAGTATCGGTTTCAACAATTTCTTTGATCTTATTCTGCATCTCCTCTGACATCTGAACTCGACTTCTACCCCTTGCCGCCCGGTCTTCTTCCTCCTCCAATGCTGCAAGCTGTCCCTTCCTCCTAAGGGCATCTGCCACTGCATTGTGTCTACCCAGTCGATACTCGATAGTCATGTCGAACTCTGCCAAGAAGTCTTGCCAACGAGCTTGCTTTGCAGAAAGCTTCGGTTGTGATGCAAAATAACTAGCTGCAACGTTGTCAGTCTTGACAACAAAAGGCTTCCCAATCAGGTAATTCCTCCATATGTGAAGACAATGGATGATGGCAGTCATCTCCTTCTCATGGACTGGATACCTCTGTTCTCTATCCTGCAACGTCCGACTCTCATAGGCCACCAGATGCCCATCCTGCATAAGAACTCCTCCTATGGCAAAATCTGAAGCATCTGTGTGTACCTCGAACGGTCTCTCGAAGTTAGGTAACTTTAGTATCGGTGCTGTAACCATCCTTCTCTTCAACTCATCAAATGCCTTTTGGCATTTCTCCGTCCAACACCACTTCTTGTCCTTTTTCAGGAGGTCTATCAGTGCCGATGTTACTTTGGAGTAACCTTCTACGAAATTTCGTTGGTAGTTGGTCATGCCCAAGAACACCCTCATATCATGGACATTCTTTGGTTCAACCCAGTCCTCGATAGCCTTTACCCTGCTCGGCTCCATCCCTATGTACGCCTGTCCAATGATGTGCCCAAGGAACGGTATCTCTGTCTGAGCAAAAACACACTTAGAATTTTTCAAGAACAACTGATTCTCCCTCAGTGCCTTGAAAACCATCGCCAAGTGTTTCTTATGATCCCCCATGTTATCACTGTAAACCACTATATCATCTAGGTATACCACCATGAACGAGTCCAAGTACGGTCATAGGACAGCATTCATCAAAGTACAAAATGTTGCAGGAGTGTTGCATAAGCCGAACGGTATAACAAGGAACTCAAAACTGCCATACCTTGTTATGATTGTGGTCTTCTTCTAGTCTCCTTCGGCAATCCACACCTGATAGAAACCATGCCTCAAGTCCATCTTGGAAAACACGCGGGCCTTCGCAAGCTTGTCGAAGCAATCTGCAGCCAATGGCAAAGGATACCTGTTTCTCACCGTCTGCTTGTTCAGTGCACGTTAGTCACAGCACATCCTTAGCTCATTGCTATCTTTCTTTCGCTGGAATAATACTGGAGCTCCATATGGGGATCTTGAAGGTCTAATGAAACCTGCATCAGCTAACTCCTTTAGCTGTCGTTTCAACTCCTCCAACTCAGGTCCAGACAACCGATAAGGTGCTTTAGCCGGGGATTCCTTCCCTGGTTCATGCTCAATGCTGTGGTCCACCACACGCCTTGGTGGAAGCTTCTTTGGAAGCTCATCAGGCATCAAATTTGCATGAAAGAACCTCAGTAATCTTAGCTGAAATAGGCATCCCCACTTCATCAACGTCGACTCCTTTGCACACCACCGCATATGTCTCCACGTCTGATTCCTTCATGTCTCTTTCCAAACTTAGTGCAGAAACATGCTGCACATTGATGTCCCTCCTTTGCCTATGTGTGGGCAAAGTCCAAGTCCGTGTTTGTCCAACCAGCACCACCTCATCACAGAAGGGGATAACAATAGCCTTGTTTCCCTTCAAGAAATCTTGTCCAAGTATTATGTCGAAGTCATTCATCTCCATCACCGTGAAGTCCAACCGACCCGTCCAGTCTCCTTCTTGTACCGGCACTTCGTGTGCTAAACCCGTCACGTTGGCCTTAGATTTCACTTCCTTGACTTCCATGTTGGATGGAAGAATTGTCAACCCAATAGCTCTAGCCAACTGTGTCGCCATGAAATTATGGGTGGCCCCTATGTCCACAAGAGCTTGAGTGGTTTTCCCATGAACCACCAAGTTTACGAAACCCAGACTGTTCATCCATGCTTTCTCCATAGTCTTATTAGCTTCACCCATCATGAGGAACCCTGCTCTGTCAGGCTTCATCATATCATCTTTTTCATGAGCAACCTTTGCTCTGATACCACCTGTCACGCCCCCAATTCTTTTTTTTCTTAATTGGGCGGGTGCGGCACCGCCTAAGTCATTAAGATATTCCATCATTAACAAACTTTATGGACTACGCCTTAACAATTCATAACCTTTATGAATTTATAACATTAACGTGTGAAAATCATTAATAATACTTGATAATAAAACCAGCATAACAATAATCAACATGGTAATATAGCAATAATCATTTTTTTTATTACAATGGTAAGTTTACAACTCGAGAGGGCGACCGCCCGTGCACACCCGCACGGCAGTCCGCCAAGACTCCACTGAAAACCAAGATACAATATGTAATACACAGCCCTCATGTCGTCGGGCAGGCGGGCGTACCGTGCATGAACCCACCACCAATCACACGACGAACCGATATAATATGCCTCTGCACGAACCCGGCGTTGGGCGGGAGCACCCCGTGCATGACCCACCGCCAACACCCAAATAATAAACAGTTACTCCGACGTCTGGTGGGCGGGCGCACCCCGTGCACGACCCACCGCCAATACCCAACAGCCCGATATGTTAACTACTGCACGAACTGGCATCGAGCGGGCGGGCGCACCCCGTGCATGACCCACCGCCAAGACCCAACAACCCGATATGTTTATTGCTGCACGAACCGGCGTCGGGCGGGCGCACCCCGTGCACAACCTTGCCCACGCCTCAATCCGTGACTAAGTGCGATGCCGAGCGCACTACTGGAACCCGAACTATAGCTCTGTCTCATCCTTCACCTGGCTCGGCGGGAACATCTACTTTTTGCGGTATCTGCGCTATCTTCGAGTGCTCTACCCTTTGTGCGAAGAGATGTGATCATTGTTCGATGCCTCAAATGAATCGCAGCCTGCCCATATTTATACGCTCCCAGCTATGCGCTTCTTTATTCGGTCGACGCTACAATTATATCGATGAACACCCCTTCGCCCATGTTTTACATGTCGGCTTGGGTTATTCATCGTTCAGCTCCCACCGCATATAAATACATTCACATGCCCATAGCTATACATATTTCGCGTGCTCATATGCGATGGCGACTTCGATACTTGGTTATTTTTGCGAGGAGGTGGGGCGCACGCCCGGGCAGAGCTGCAGGTTGCTACACTCTCCCTTGGATTCGGTAATTAATTTTCCGTTGGGACGAAGGATTAGCCACTGACGTCCAGTGGTATATTTTGTTAGAAGGCGATCCACATCCGTTCATTGTATTGGGTCACATTGCTGTTACCAATTTTTTTGATTTCAATCATTTGCTAAGTGAAAATGGGCATACTCCGTCTACAAAATTATCAACTTTGTGCAATCTTTTTGCATTGGAAGCATCTATTAGTTTTCAATTTCAAATCCAATCATGGACGCGCATGGTTTGTTGTTTTAATTGTGTTGTCCCTTATGTAGTTTTTTTAGGATTCAATTTATTGAACTTGTTTTATCTTTTATCTGGTAGAACTTATTTCCTTTTAATGTGGATCTAATTTTTAGAATGGTAAATCAAAAACCACCTCATTTACCCTATAAATCTAGCACTTTCTATAGATTCTGGGTTGGCTTTTGGAGACTATGATTATTCCAATATTTTGCACATTTGTATTTAGAGGTCCATAATCCATCCATGTGATTTAGATGTGATGGAAGGCTTACTATTGTTGCAAAAGAATGACCAAATAGCTAAGAGAGATTCACAAAGTCAAGGCCTACAAGGGTTGTAATCTTTACCTGTCATTATTAATACAAAAGTGTATTGTTTCTCCTATACATTATGTCTTGTTTATGCATATGTAGAAAATGAAACCTTGAGCTCTTATTTTGAGTTGTTTCTTTATCTTATTTTGTATATTTGGTTCTATTGCTTGTTTTCCATGATTTGTAGGTTCCACTTACATAAATTGGGGTTGGAGCTAGAGCTAAAAAGTAAAGAGGAGGAGGAAGCTTGCATTAGATTCCAAGTAGGTTCTATTCCCATATATCAAACATCTCTAAGAAAAGCATTGCAATTTTGTTTTGGTTGTTTCTAGGCTAAGTCACTAGGTTTAAGGAGATTACTTTTGTCTGTAGAAGGAATTTATCCATAAAACAACTTGGCAACTCCCCCTCAAGAATGGGATAATCTTTAGTGTTTTTCTTTGTTTTATGGCCTTTTAGGACCTCTAAAATAGATCAGGTTTAGAATGTCATTAGCTTAGGAAATCTGGATTTTGAGCTTGGTTACTGTTCTTCTTCATTATTTCAAGTGAATTAGCCCCATCACACCTTTTATTCTTAGATAGAGAGGCCCATTTCACATGTCTTATTTTGTAAGTGCAATGACTCCCAAAGGGAGTGATGATCTTGTAAGTGTAAGAAATAGCATTTTCCATGCCTTGCCTTCAATCCTATTTTGTTTGGAGTGTCTTTTCGAGTCTTGGGTCTTCCCAAGGTCTTTGTAAAGCTAGCAACTTGTGTGAAATTGAGTGTTATTTCCTTTTTGATAAGGATTTTCTTCTTTTTGTCAATTAGCTTTTTTATCATTTGACATGGTTATTGATTTGTTAAAGGGTTGTTCATATTATAGTTCTAATCTATTTGAATTCTCTATAATTCAATAATCTTGTCACTTTTAAATTTTCTTTACATTTGGAAATTGAAAGAAAATAAAATAAAATTTTCTTTTTCTCATGCATTAGGGATTTGAATTTTTGAATTGGAATAGTAAATTTGGAGATCTTGTTTGAAATTTCTTGTTTTTCTGCATGATTGTTTGAAACTCCTTCCCTTAATTAAATCTTCATTGAATGAAAATATTTCATTTTCTCATGCTAGTTTCTTTTTAGGAGTTCAAGTGAATTCATTTTGATCCTTGAAATTGAAACCTTAATCAAGATCAACATTAAAATTTATCAATGAACCTAAGGATAATTTGAAACATTAAATACACATTTACTGGTCTAGGCTAGAAGACATGTTCTCACTTCTATAAATGTAAAAGTTGTAGTTATTTGTTAGCCTTACATACATCATACATCAAGAGGATGGGTTACATCACTAGGATGGTTGGTTTTTCAGGTACATAAGAGTATATTGGAACTGTCTTCCAAATACCTTTGGGTATATAGGAGGAGGCTTTTGGTATAATGAGTATATTAGAACACCTCCATCATATGGTTACTCATTAAACATCACTACTCTCTCCTGGTATATTTTAGAAGTCCACACTAGTTTGCAAACCAACGCTAGGTAACTCAGTCATCCCCTAAACACAACACTTAGGGAGATTTCCTGCACTCACTTAACTATATATTGAAGTTGATAGTGGCTTGGTGTTGGTCTAAAATTTAAATGAATTTTGTCCCAAGGTTTGACTTAGGGTGCCAACAAAGGTTTTCACATAGCCTAGCACAACATTTTCACTCCCATGGATCAAAACAGTGCATCACCTTAGGCTAGCCATAACATAGAAAGATAGAAGGGAATATAGAAATAGATATTATGTAGTCTACCATTCATACATTCATTAGTTGTAGCTTAACTCATACATTTAATAGAAAATAAGATTATATAGAAAATTTTAAAAGGGGGTGCAAAATAAATAAACATATGACATAATTCCCATTCTCCCTTTATTATTAAAACATGAAAGCTTGATTATAATAACATTTCTTCAATACAACTGGTGGCACCTTATAACAACATTTCTCCAATACACCTAGTGGCATATTACAAACTTGCAAGAAAATATTCACCTCAAAACAAGCATCAAAACACATCATTACATATTCAAATCTTCCTATAAGCAGTCTTTCTCTCACACAACTTTAGATCCCAAATATTACAACACCCTCTAAATTTTGTAGTGCTCTCTAAACCTTGCAATATAGTATAAACTTTTGCAAATCCCTCTAAATTGTTTCTCATTGCTTTGCATCTTCTTTTATAGCCACACTCCCTCGATCTTGTCTTTGATCCCTAGCTCACTTGATCCATGGTTTTCCAAACATGGATCTATTACCTTCGTTTCCTTTTGACTTTATCAAAATTGATTCCAACTTCTTTGGACAAGTCACAAAACAAAAATTCCTATGCCACTTTGATTTTTGAGTGCTCTACTTCTCACAATTTTATTCAGAATGTCATCTTCAACCTCTATTCCTTCAAAAAGAAGGACCCAACATGCCCCAACCACAACCCATTGACTTGCCCTCAAGTGAATGTGTTGATGTTGCTCCATCTGAACTCTTTGATGGTTGGCTTCTGCTCAAATTGGTTGGAGTGCCTTCAGAAGAAGGACCCAACACGAAGAGCTAATTCCTTGCGGTGTATGTGGAAAAAAATGAGTTCCACTAGTTCAAAAGTGTACACAACTTGCTTGAAAATTCTTCCACTCTTTACACAATAAGATCACTGAGTTGTGACTGAACAAGATCGTTGATATCTTGATCAGCTAGAGTGGATACCATCCTCAAGGTGATAAAGTGTCTTTGTGCTTCTGGGTGTAGGTCATGAAGAATGCATTTAGTCACCTTAGATGCATCTTCTAGCTCATTAATCTGAGCATTGAATTCATCTACCTCAACAACGAGTTTCTTCTTCACCTCTATATCTGAAGTCACCATCGCTTCCTAGAGCAGGTTTTTGATGTTCTTGCGTAAGGGATAAATGGGTGAATTCTTCTTAGCAAGAATGTCACTCCAATAAAAAATGTGAATGACTGTTTGGTTTGACTCCTGTATAAGTTGCAAGGAAAGTGTCATAAACAGAGGTGGCTAACTTAATCTTGCACTTTATCTCGTTCATGAAGAGCTCGGATGGATCTAATGTAGATTGTTGCATGCGGGGTGATAGTGTCGTGGAATGTGATTCTAGGAGATATTTTTCTTACACAACGCTTCAACAAATGTACAACATTTGGCAGGGGAGCACGAGGCGATAATTCTTGGCTTCTCTTCACCAAACCATGCAAGCATAGGTCATAATGATTGTATCTTGGAAGGAACAATAGTCACCTAAGATTCTAACCCATATTTCTCAAGGCACAATTGTGTTTGTATTGCGACAATGGAATTGAGTTCATGTTGTTGTTCGACACTCGCAACATGGAAATCTATGCACTGAGTTTCAGACTGAGCCAGACAGTTCTCCAACTAAGATATAGAAACATGAATGAACTGGAATAATTACGGTGGAGACCATGTATTGAGGGTTTCCACTAAAACTGAATGAGTTGTTGGGATTCACGATCATATTGGTTGGCCAGTAACATCTCAATGCTTTAACTGAGCTTGTGGTGAAGATTCACGCTATAGAGTACACTTTTGACTTTGTAGAATTTCGTGAAGAACAGGGGCTTGAATGAAAGTAATGAGGTTGTGCTACTCAATGGTAAGGGAGATTACCTAATGACACTGCTCTGGGTCTTTCATGAAATTGGTGACTTTCTCACTAGATATGAGTGAAGTAGGGGATGAAAAGGGATGATATGAGGTAGTGAGGGAAGGAAGAGCTGTGGATGGTGGGGGAGTGGCAGCGGTAGGAAAACTAGCATAAATAATAAAGTTGGAATCAATTTCCATGTCATCCAGCTTATGAGTGGTAGTTGGTGAATCTAGAGGCTGAGATACAGTTTCTTCTAATGAATGAGGTGACTCATCAAAATTTGTATGTTGGGATGGGGGTTTTTCTTCATCAATGGGAAGAACATGATCACTTGATGGTGGCTCTGCATCAACGTCAATGATGGTGGAAGCATGGGTGTCATGATGAGATTGGCGAGATGAAATGGAAATAAGGGTGGTAGCGAGTGGAATGGTGGTTTTGATGGTAAGACGTGTAATGGAGACACACGGGTGACTTCATGTAAATGGGTAGCTATTTTTGAGAAAACTAGTGTCTATTTGATATGCTAACCCCACTAAGATAGGTAGTTATCTTAGAAACAAACAATTCAATGTAACTTGTGTTTTCGTTTATGCATGATAGATAAGAGAGAAGCAGAGAGCACCAACCTTAATCTTTGGCTTGGCTCCTTGCTTGTTTCCTCTCTCCTTTGATAGAGCTTGTCACTCCTTTCTCACTTGTCCCACTTTAAAGAACACGTGTAGAGACAAAGTAACAAAACACCATCAAAGCATAGAGATCTATAATACCATAAACAATGCAAAATCAGAAGTACATTAACCATACAATTGCATTTACAAATACACAAGTATATGGAGGAAAACTCAAATAATTTTATTGATAGTAGAAGTAGAAGAGAGGATTACAACCCAGCTGTCTGATCCAGCATTATCCTCCCAGCATGAAAGCCCTCTTCACCTCATGAAAAGCAAGATCATCCACCAATACAATGTCTCACAGATAAACCAAAAGCACTTCCTTACAAAATACAAAATTCCAGCCTCGAGATCTCTATGATGTGGGATCTATTTATAGATATTTGCAGAGCGGTGAGTCCACTTCTGGGTTTTTGGTTAGTGTCATTTCACTGATAGTTCTACGTTTCACTTGGAGATTTCATGATCTTGTACTCATCCCTGGGTGAATTCAGAGAATCAAGTGTCATATGAGAAGTTTCTAGAAGATTCTCTGGGTTTCAACTTAGCAAACCATCTCTACCAGTTTTCTACTCTCGCCCATCGCACCCCACAGAAGGCTCTTTTAGTATGCATCGTACCTGGCCAGTGTAGCATCTAGTATGCATCGCACCCTAAGCATGGAGAAGTTTGTATGGGTCAGTTTTTGCCAATTCTGAGTGGTTTTTGACGTGGAACTTCTCGAAAATGATGTAATTAGTTGGCCATGATCCTTTAGGGTATGAAGCAACACTTTTAGGGGTTTAAGAGCCCTTGGTTTATCGACATATGTGATTGGGGTTACAGTGCCCAAATATGTCTATAACCGTTGCCCCCTAAAGCTTGAGGTCGTAAATCTTCTGATGTCGAGTGAAATGCTTTATCATGAGGATCCGAGGTTTTTCGAACTAGAAGGAAACCTGTAATAAGATACAATACAATACATTATCTTCATATTATTTTCATGATCTATTTGAGGCAGGCATTCCCATGGTCAGCTTTATAATTTCATTTTCACGCACATAGGACAGATAATCATTTGATGTTGCAGATTGGTGATTCTTGTAGAGCCATCATCCCTTAGCTTGGATGATCATCTATGCAGCTATGGTGTACATTTGATGTATTTATTTTCTTGAATATATCGTAGCCTAGATGAATGAAACTAGATCCGGGGTATTCAAACTCATTCAATCTTTGCGTGATGTACAAGTCGATCCATGTGAAAATATGTTCTGAAGTCGAACATGGAAAGATATCACCTAATTACTATCCAATGATGTAAGCTGTTAACAGGTACAAGAGGAATCACTGTTAATGATAATGACCGTCAAAGTACTACAGTACAATTCACATAGTGTGAATATATGAGTCAATGTCAAACACCACACAAAACCTTTCGGTCGAAGGCCATTGATGTAAACCTGTCACCGAAAGTGAGAAACTTGCCATTGAGGCATGGAAGCTTCATAGTACTAAAAGGGTTGTTCCTAAGTCAACTTCTTGGATAATGAGCTGATGTCGACAAGAAGTGACCCATCGTAGGAGGGCCTTAATGAACCCCACATCTACGACACGAAACGAAGAAAATGATTTTGTGGAGGTGAAAACGATTTGATGATACAACTTTCAGGAATAGTGGTCATGAAAAATGGAGAGTGAAGGTATTGCAGTGGATGAGGCGTTTTCTAGGTTGGTGAATTCTCTGAACGACTTCTCTTGAACATATTAGAGACACTGAAATGGATTGGTAGCGTTAACCCCAAAAATGGATGGTACAGAGGACCAATGGTGATGTGACCAGTAAACAGAATGACCCAACCCAACTCAATCATGGTGATGGAGTAAAATTGTCATGTCCAAAAGCGACCTGCTACCAATGAAGTTCTTCAAGTTTTCATCCCTTTTTCCCCAGTCATTGCTGACCAATACCTCTTTATTTTTGTCA
Source organism: Pinus taeda (assembly GCA_000404065.3). NCBI lineage: Eukaryota > Viridiplantae > Streptophyta > Pinopsida > Pinales > Pinaceae > Pinus > Pinus taeda. The sequence goes on from APFE030982663.1 coordinate 36,636, forward strand.
AGCTTGAGGAGGATAACATATGCTTGTTCTATAATTTGCCCTTTGGGCAAACCTGCCACTATGTTTTAGCAAGCCTAGCGACAGTGAAACTCACTGTTGCCTAAATGGACAAGTTTGTCACTATTGTTTTAATGAGTTTAACGACAAATATAACTTGGTCCTTTTCATGTTTAAAGAGTTTGAAAAGTGATGAAAATGAAACTCCAACAGTCCTTTTTCGTGGCATATTCCCTTAAGTCTGAAAAAGTATAAAATATTATGAAAGGGATGACCTTTTGATAGTTTTATCGAGCCTAAAAAGACAAGCACTCGATCTTTTTGTGGAATGATCCCTCAGGTCCAAAAAGATTAAAATGTAGAGGAGGGATGGCACTTCCTTTTACTTTAATGAGCTGGAAAGGTTAGTAGTTCGGAAATCGTTTCATCTTTTACGAGTCTAGAAAGAGCTTAAAAGAGACTCGCCTTTGAGGAACGAGTGGTGTTTTTGAGTAAAAACTGGTTCCAAGTAAGTTTGAAACTTCTCAAACACAACAGTGTAAAGAGGGTGGCTAACAGAATCACTCATCGCAGTTGTTCGTCAAAAGGGTAAACAATCAAGTGGAAGCATATGATCGGCCAAAAGAATGGGGGTGATGATGAGAACACAACCAAGGCTCAAAAGGCTGATAGCGAGGAAATCACGAAGGTTAGTTGCTGAGGGTGGATTCATTTTTTAATGAGCTTGAATATTTAAAAACTATGCTCAGTGGCGAGTTTATTTTTTAACGAGCTTGAACATTGTAGTAACATTGCTCATTGCTAGGTTTATTTTTTAACAATCTTGAACTTTGCGGAAACATTGCTTGCCATAGTAGTCAAAGACGCTCAATTTACCGTTAACACTATATTCTTTTGACAGTCATACAACCTGTTCAATTACTCCATCAAATTGATTAGAAATGTAAATACATGCTTGAAAAATGAGTTAAAAACTAACATCTTACTTGAATTACGTGAATAGTAACATAAAAGCAATTTTACCTCTCATTTTTACCATTTCATTCAAATTTGGGATTGTTGGAGCTCTAGAGGTGTTTTCCCCCTGAAATTTCATCAACTAATTTCGGGAGGTCCGGTGGACTATTCTTCACATTGTTAGGACTAGGTAGGAGCTAACCTTGAGCTCTTCAATTGCATTTCATCCTTTTGTAATTTAGAGCAAGCTTTCCCTTTCCTCTAGGCCCCAAGGGTTTCAAGATTTCGTTCTCTCCCCATCGCACCTAGTCTGCATCGAAAAGTATGATGCATACTGAGCTAGCCATTAGCCAGTTAGTATGCATCTCACCCTCTACATAGGCAGTGTGCAATGAGCGCAGAAGGGAAAGTTTGTGCAGTATTTTTCACAAAATGTTTTCCTGATTTTGCTCAAATCAGGATCCTAATTCATCTTTTGTTTGTGTTTCAGAGATTCAATGGATCAAGATGGTCGTTACATGGCATGAACGTGAGCATGAAGAAGAGGACATGATTGCCTTACATGATCTAGGTATGGTTACTACATTATGAAATTGTGGCTTGCTCAAATTCTTCCGCATATCCAGCATGAGGCAGCAAATCAATTTGTTGCAATATCTTCTGGATGCATGGGATCTGATCAACTAGGTGTTCTAGATTATAGGCAAATCCATTCCTTTGACAGTTGAGGATATCTACTTTTTGACTGGGTTATCGAGGCATGGTACCCCTCTCTCACTATCAGGATCTACCCCTGGGGGTGAATCCGTGAGGGATTATATTCGCCAGTTTTGTAGAGATGAATCTCAGCCGAGCAGGGATGGAAAGATGAGTATTTGAGATGTCACTAACGAGTCCTTGAGGACTATTTTATTCACCTTTGCTAGATTGGATGGTAGCGCGGCTCTTCATTTGGCTAACAGATCATATATGCAGTATGCCTTGGAATGCCTGGAACCAAAGGTATTCAACTGGTGTGAGGTAGTACTTATGGTTATAAAAGAACAACTTTCCAAGGTGAAGAATGGAAGGTCCAAGAACTTTGGTTATGGTTCCATTCTAACTGCTTTCGCCTTGGAGAGGATTCCACTGATGCAACCACAATACATTTCACTAGGATTGCCAGCACCGAGGGAACCACAGATGCAGAGATGGGTTAACCTCATGGCCAAACATGCTAGCCAGTCAAAAATTTCATTATCTGACACCTTCTTTGAGTGGCTCTACTATCAAGATATGGTCTTTGCCGAGTATCCATACGTTGCGATGGATTTTCGAGGTGACCCAGATTTGGTGCTACCGGCTGGCGAGCAGTGGAGTGTTATGGGTAAAATTATTTGACCATATCTTTGTTTATTGATTTTATAATGTTCTTGTGTTTTTTAAATGTTATCAAGACTAACCAAACTCATGTATGCATGCAGATGTTGGGCTAGTGCGACCAACAACACGCCCAAGGGTAGTAGCTATCGTTGCAGCAGGAGAGGCAGTAGGGAGGGTTGTCCTTCGTGATCTGGACATAGCAAAGACCCTTGTAGTATTGTAGGATCAGATCAAGGGTCTCACCCTTGGTATTTAGGATGTGAGGACCGACGAGTTACCTTTGAGATTACAACACCATACCACTAGCGTGCTGAGTCGATGGACTAGGCTCTTACGTATGATCGTGCAGGTGGTGACTTGCTATCACCAGCACCATTAGTTTAGGGTGCTTTTATGCATTTTTTGAGTTTTTGGGTCGTATGACCAATTTTTTCCTGGACACAAATCATTCTATGAAAACTATAAATGGCTATATATATTTTTTATTTTCGGAGCTTTATTTCGGTTAAGTTATGTGATCGTGATGTAAATGTTAATTGAAATGTTTTTTTTTCTTTATAAATGCTACAAAACACATAATTTGTTAATGAATCAGTTAATGTGTTTAAGTTTTTGGAAATGTGTTGATATTGAATAGAATCAAACCACCTTTCCAAAATCTTGACCCTTAGGAACATATGATAGATAGCTGGACTCCGAATGGAATAGATGCCAGTAAGTTGTAGGATGATCAGTTGTGAATCTAGCCTAACAACAAGTTAGCGTATGCCACATGCGATGGCATCAGAGAGAAGCTCCATCAACTCGTTGTGCTTAGTGATGTTGTTCATTGATTGACCAATACATATCCCTCTGAAACTCACTAACTCGCCACTTGGATCAAAAATGGCCCAGGCTACAGAAGATAGGTTCCACGTACTATGACTAGCTTCATCAGCGTATCCAATGAATGATTCCAACAGGTCCGACATCTACAACAAATGCAAAGTGGATTACCTAACCAAAATGATAACTCTTGACAAAACCAAAAATGTAACAAAATCATATAAATAGATTATTATACTTAGTCAAGCATAGTAATGCTTAAGACACAACCCGTTCCAGGGTTGTGAAAGTGGAACCCCATCGTAATCTACTAGCTCATAGGCTCCTTTTGCCAATACTCTTTTGACAATGTAGGGGCCCATCCACAATGGTTCGAACTTACCTGCTCCCAATTTATCAGAGTCCTAATCGTAAATCATGACCAGGTTGCCTTCTTAGAACACACGGGGTTTCACTTTTTTGTCAAATTACGCCTTGAAACGTTTCTTATGAGCTTCATTAGCCAAAGCAGCATCACAAAAGGTTTCATCCAATTGGATTAGTTCCATGAAATGAGCCTCTTCCTCCGAAGTTTTGGGAAGTAGATCAACTGCGAGTTTAAGAGATGAAATTTCACACTGAATCGGTAAGACCACTTCCAGGCCATACACCAATAGAAAGGGTGTAAATTCAGTTGCATTTCTCACCAATGTCCTATATGCCCACAAGGTTGAGTACAAAATTAAGTGCCAATTCCGTTTGTGGACTCCAATCATCCTTTGTAGCATGTGCTTCAGGACTTTGTTGATGGCCTCAACTTGTTCGTTAGCTTGCAGATAATATGGAGTAGAACTATTGTGGGACAATCCTAATTTGGTAGCTAATTCAACCATCATGTGATTGTGAAAAAGCGATCCATGATCTGTGACTATAGCCTGTGGAACACCAAATCTAGAGACTACATGATTGAAAAAGAAAAGAGCAGTCGTTTTACCGCTGTTTTTTAATATAGGCATCACCTCGGCCCATTTTCTAAAATAGTCAACTGCGGCTATGATATACCCATGCTCCCCGGCCGAGGTGGGGTTACATGGCATGAAATCTATGCTCCATTTGGCGAATGGCCCAATAGCAGCTACTGGATGTAGTGGTGTGGGTGGTAATCTGGCTTTGCAGTCAAAAATCTGACAAGCATGGCAACTTCTTACTGCGATTATGAAATATTTGAATATAGTAGGCCAGAAGTAACGCATTCGTAAGATATTTTGTGCCATAGTAGCATAACCAGATTGATGCCCCCCACACACACCTGAATGACAATCATTTAGGACTTTTTTGGCCTCCTCATACGTGAGGCATCTTCACATAACTATATCAATACCTTGACAGTAAAGTGTATCATCAACAATCGCGTAGTCTTTGGCTTGGTATCGAGTACATCCTTGTACGGAGCGAGAGGTATTAGGCATGTATGTTTGGGTTTGGAGATAGATCATTATATCTCCATACCACAGATCACTTGATGATATCAAAAGCAAATATTCATCCATGATTGATGCTTTAGATGTTGAATCGTTGGACGATGATGGGAGGTCGCATAGTAACTTTGCGAAAACTAGAGATTTATTTGATTTGTATTTTGTGAATTCCAGATCAAACTCTTGCAAAATGGCTATCCATTTTGAGTATTTGGCCCCTAGTAATTGACGTTACAAAATGTAAGTCATAGGGTTGCAATATGAAAAATGGTAGATTTATGAAAGAGGATATAGTGTCAAAATCTCTGTACTACTTGAACAGCTGCTAGAGCCAGCTTTTCAACATAGGAGTACTTGCTTTCTGTATCATTTAAGTTTCGACTTAAATAATAGATAGGATGTTCAATTCCATTGTCTTCTTGTACTAAAACCATTGTGATGGTTGTATCTAGTTCGGCTAGCTACAAGTTGAAGTCTTTTTTATAGTGAGGAGCATACATTAATGATGCTTTTATTAGGGATTCCTTTAAAGCATCAAAGGAAGCATGCACAACTTGATCCTAGTTGAAGGGAACTCCTTTTTTTAAAAGACGCGTATAACCTTTAGCAAGTTTGGCGTAATTTGGAATGAACCTCCTTAGAAAGTTTGCTTTCCCTTGGAGTTTCTGAATCTAAAGAAAATTTGAAGGTGGAGGCATGTCGATGATTGCCTGAACCTTACATGGGTCGAGTCGAATCCCGTCCTTAAAAGCTATGAAACCAAGTAAACAACCAGAACCAACACAAAACACACACTTGTGTGGATTGAGTCATATTCTGTATTGTCGGCAACGTAGAAATATAGCTCTCAAATTCTGTGGATGATCAGTCTGCTTCTGCGAATGAGCCAGTAGATCATTAAGATATGGTTGAAAGATGTGTTTAATGTCATGGAAGGCATAGTTCATTGCCCTCTAAAAATCTTCCCTTGCGTTCTTTAAACCTAAAGGGAGTTTACGGTATGCGAATGTGCCCCACGGACATATAAATGCAGTCTTTAACTGGTCCTGTGGGCAGGTGTTTATTTGATTGTATCCGAAAAATCCATCCATGAATGAAAAGATTTCGCATCCAGCGCATTCATCAATTATCTGGTCGATGAAGGGTGTACGGTAGTTTTCCTTTGGACAAGCTTCATTTACATCCCTGTAATCAAAGTACACTCTAATCATTGCTTGATTTTTCATGACAAGAACAATATTCGATACCCAATCAATTAGAGGAACAGGGTAAATGAAACCAGCATGTAAACGTTTTTCAACTTCTGCCTTGATGGCAGTGGCTTTCTTCGGGTGAACCTGTTGAAGCTACTGTCTTACTGGTTTGACATCTGGATACATCTTGATTTCATATTCAACAATACTCGAGTCAATGCTTGGCATTTCTTCATATGACCATGCAAACAAATCTCTGAATTCGCGAAAGAGGGCGCAATCTATTTCTAGTTCTGAAGAAGAACAAGATTTGCCAACATGAATATTCTCTATAACATTAGATTTGGTTGAGATATTTATGGCGATAGTTTCTTCAATACTGGATAGCTTTCTCTCAGAATCCACCGTATTTATAGTATTTGATAGAAAATAAAAAACTGAAGGATGATTAAGGTCGCTGGAATAATCTTCGTCATTATCTTGAAGATGGGAATGATGGTGGTAATATTCCCATGGTGCCTCTCCTATCATCATTGACCGAATGATTCCTTCGTCTGTAGAATGTATAAGTGACCAAGGATCCGAAGAGGTGCCATATTCTAGAGACCTATCTATCCAAACACTTGATGAGTGTTGATTTGGGTTTGCCGCCCAAGCCAAGAAAATTGATTGCTACAAAATTTCTATGGGGCTTGGAGACAATACCTGGCGATGATCCATGCTAATGAAATGTTCGAAAATATTCTTCGTCTTTGCTGATGTAGAAGATACCATATTACAGGTTTCCACCATGGCCACTTCCACCAGATTACTCAGAGGCGGGAAAGCAAAAGTACCCATTAAGGAAGGGTCTTTTAGGATGCCTACTCTAACATTTTGAAGCAATTGAGAGCTTCCATGGATCATTGGAATGCTTCCCATAGCTTGTGAACTATTGCGGAAAAAGGTTAGTTGGTCAACGATTGTAATTCCTCCTTGGAAGGGAAATGCAATCTTTCTAAAATATGTTGACACAATAGTAGCCATAGCATAAATCCAGGGCCTTCCTAGTAGGATATTGTAATCGAGATTTCCATCAATAACTTTGACTTCAATTTCTACTATCTTGCCCCCCAATTCAACTTGCAAGTTACTTAAAATCCCATACGGTGTGTATGTTCTTCCATCGAATGCTTTTAATGTTGTTGATGATCGTAATAAGGGTGGTTAGCCTAAAGTTTTCGAGTAACTCATTGACATAATACAGGTAGATGCCCCCTCATCAATGATTGTTTGATGAATAGTTTTATTGAGGGCTTTTACCTATATAAGGAAAGAAAGTTGTGCCAGTAATTGAGGTTATATCCTTTGTGGTTGAAAGTCACAAGATTGGAATCTGTTGGGTCAATCCCACCTATTGCTGATAATAAAGCTTGCTTTTGGGAGGGGCAATTTTGCAGTACTTCAAGTGTCGACATAGTGAATGGTGATTGAGCCAGATCCTCTACTATATTATAATTTTGTGTCACTCTAGCACGAGGATTAAATATCGATTTATGTACTACTCCCTTTGGCAGCTTTATTGTTAGTTTAAGAATGATGGGTGGCACAACTTCTGACGAAGTTGTTGTCGAACTACTTGGTTGATCTGTAGCCTTGTTGTTTGACATCTATGGATTCCCATAATCTTTATTCCTTGTCGATATCAAAGCATCATTTTGTTGTTTCGAAATGGAAAACATAAGCAACTAGGATGGGGAAGCATGCTCGATAGCAACCAAATTGGTTTCTGGGTTTGGAAATGGATTAGTCAATACCACCGAGGTACTTGAAGTCTTCAAAAACTTCGTGACCTCAGCTCGATGTGGAAAATCTCTCATATAATGGTCCTCATCACATATGAAACATGGTTGATTAGGTTTCTTTTGCCCAGTAGGGTTTCCAAAAGGTTTCTTAGGAGTCAAATCTCCCTATTTCTTCTTTTTGTTTTCCCCTTTCTTCTTGCCCCCCTGGTTGCTTCAGTTCTTTGCCTTTATTGGATGACACGACATTAACCTCTGAGGCAAGAAGTTTTTCATTTGCTTTTTACTAGACTCTGCAAGGGCCTTACTAGATGGAGCCTTTTCGATTTGTGTACTTAACATGACAATCACGCCATCACTGGAATGAATATCCCTATTTTATTTAAGAGGGGGAGGAACAAAAAATTCTGGTCTAGGAGCGTTAGGAATTTTGTCATAGAGCATGCCAGACTGAGTATAGATCAAGTCTAGATATTGTGCATGAGCAATGACTTGCTCTTCAGTGACAACTCCTCCCTTGGCCACATCTTCTGTAATAGAAGGTAACAACGACTTAATAAACCATTCAGCTAGAAGTTGGTCAGGAACATATGTTTTTACCATTCGATGACGACATCGCCACTCATGAATATGATTAGATATGTGAGTGGTTTTTGTCTGTTTAAAATTGGTGAGCTCTGTTCCTATTTCGTACCTTATGGGTAGCTGAAAATGGGTTAAAAAGGTAGTGGCAAGGGTGTTGAAATTATCAAATGAAGCTCTAGGCAAGTCGATGTACCATTTCACTCCTGGACCAGTAGCATTTGCTAAAAAAGGCAAAGCCTAATCGAATCATCATTGAGGGTGTTGGATGAACACCACAAATGAACAGTCATTACGTGATTCGATGGATCTTCACTCAGATTTCCATTGAATTTAGGAATATCTGAGGGAAGTTTATGAGGAATTGTTGGCCACCAAGGGGCATAAGAAATTGGATCATTTGTTAGCTGGTTCAGATCTGGTAATTCTAAAGTTGCTAGGAAAGGCTGCTGTTGATTCAAGTTTGGTAAAGCGTACTCCGGATAAGATGGGATTACCTGAGCAGTAGGGCTTTGCATACCAGCACAATGTATCTGATGCTGATAACTTTGATAAGGTTATTGTGCATAACCATTATAATTTGATTGTTGGTAACCGTTTTGAAAATACGGTTGCCCATTACCTGCAAAGCTTTGTTGCTCAGGTCCTTGGTAAGCTTGCTGGAATTATGGTTGTTGATATTGTACCGGCCATGGTTGTTGGACCATTTGCTGCTATCCAATACTAGATATTTGACCAAGATGAGGGGTGATAGTACCCGTTTGAGCCTGATTTGCCCCAGTTAAGGAGGCACTAATCTGAGGTTATGATTGAACTGTGTAGACAAGAGGTTGTTGTATTACGACTTGAGAGACTTGAGGTTGACATACAACAGGTAGTGCATGTACTTGCGACACCATCACAATAGTGAGTGTAGTGGGAATGTTTGACACAGGTTGATTTGGTTGTATTGAATATACAACTCTTGGTTGTTGGGGAAGTATTTGTACCCAACCACTAGATGCAATTCCAGTTTGACCCGAATTGTGTTGTGAACTCTCATATGGTTGTTCTCCTAGAGGGAACAATGAAAAGGCATACTACCCCCCTTATGGTAGCAATTCAGTGTTCAAAGTACAAATTGGTCTTTGGAGACTGGACTGCCCAAATTGATAATGATGAAAAGGATCAATTTGTTGAGTCTGAACATAAGAAATTCCAGATAAGATTCTGGATGAGCGAATAGGAACAAACCATGCTGTCGAAATAGTCCCTGGGTGGACTCCATCTAGCGGTTGAGAACTAGTTTGCATAGATGGTATACCAACGAACATTATTAGAGTAGTAGGAGGAGGCTCCACTGTGGCTATATCAGATGAGACAGTCCTAGATGTCGATGGCTATTCAGACATATTTAGTCTATCCAAAATATTCCCTAACGATTTGACAGTAACTTGCGATGAAGGATTATTGAAAGAACTAACCTCTGTAGCAGAAGGATATAGATGGACCCCAGTTCCAGAATGAAATGGGACACTGGATGGAAGATCCTCTACAATATCTTCTATAGTAATCAGTCCAGGTGGAAGAGGTAGACTGTCAGGTCTGTAAAATATTTCTAGTGCTAAATAAGGTATAGTTTCTGCAACGACAGATACTGGAGGGGTGACACCTTCTGAATCAGCCCTAGATGGAGCTGGTTCAGGGATAGAAGTGTTGACCATTACACTAGGATCAGTTCTAATGTTCTCTTCTAACTGTGGAACTTCTTCTGTAAAGCCAGATGTACCAGAAATAATTGGAGTAACTGGAGTCTCTGATGATGTTGAAACACAAGTTTTAAATAAACTAGGAGATTTCGACCCAGTTAAATGAGACCATTTTCCCCAGAATGGTTTCATTTCCGGACTCAAAGACAGTTGACTCACTAATCTCAACGAACGATGGGGTTTTGATTTACTTTCTTCCACGATTGTGGATTACTTGATCAACTCAAAACTTAAAAGGGGAAAATGTTATTCTGAATTAATTAAATTTTATGACGCTTTGACACAACTTGCTTTTTCAATTTTTAAGAGTTGAGAAAAATCTAAAGGTGACTCTAGTCGCCTTCGATTTTTAATGAGCCTAAAGTGACAAGTGCTCAGATGGACCTTTCTTTTAGGGAGTCGAAAAGGAACGAAAGTGACTACTCTAGAAGTCTAGACAGAGGGATTACCAAACCAATTGCAAAACTGCAATATACACCTTGGTGGTAAATTAAAGAGAAATTACCAAGGACTTTATGTATGGAAGTCAATCCTCTTGAATGTTGTGTTCAGTGCATTGCGACCGATAGGGCAACAAACACATCTTCCTAAGGATAAAGGATATTAGCCTATTGTGGTCTCCCAATATATACTCGATGGTACGGGGAGCACAAGTCCGTACTAGCACTTGTCATATCAAAGAGGAGGAATCACCCAACCTTTGATGAAAATGATAGTTACTAGGTTTTACAATACCAGAACATGTCTCTAGCCTAGACTTCTATATGTTGTGTGTTAGGTTCCAAACCGCTTTTATGTTCATTGAGGTTTATTTTAGAGTTGATCTTTCTTAGAAGTTTGTCTTTCAAGGTTCGCTGCGTGATGTAGATGTAAAATTCCTAAATATGTAATCTAAAATGATAAACAGTCATTTGTTTTCTTTTAGCAATGGAAATCCTAGCTACTAAGGAAAGAAGAGTGTGATTCTTTCAACAGAGAGTAGAGAGCACAAACTAAATGCACTTTTCCTAAATGATTTTCCACATGCAGTCTAAATGCAAATGCACATGCATGTATTTGTTTTTCCACTTCCTTAATGTGAGAATGCCAAAAAGGAAAGCTAAGTACAGATCTGAACTATTTTATTCAAAGTGACACTTCAACAATTTCTTTTCAAAATGAAAGGAAGACTAGAATACACTTTCGATTTCGAATGGAAAACTACTTTCGACACTTCAAAATATTGACAATTCAAATCAAATACAATGAAAATAGCACAATCAACTATCTAAAAGAGGAAGACTTTATGACACTCTTCTTCTTGACTCAAAACGACAATTACGACAATTGTGAATCAAAAGACGGCAGTCCGATTAAGCTACTCTTGACAAACGAGGACTGTAAATGATGAAAACTACATAAAAACCATTCACAATTCCTGATCAATGGAGGCTGAATGATGTAAAGGAAGAAGGCTTCAACAATGATATACTGATCTTAAGTAGCAAAACTATTGAATAGCACTGAAAACAAAGAAGAAAAACCCAAATTCCAAATAAGGAAACAATATCATTCAGTCATCACACCTGTCGTTAAGGGAAATAGGGATGCATCTCACCTGTAATGCATGAGAGGTGCGATGCTTCCAGATTGCTAGTTACAGATAGTATGATGGACTGAGGAATGAAATTGAGTTTGGTTTTTTCCCAAAGCAGTTAAGTTCAGTGATTTAGGCTAAGTTATGTTAGACAATAAACACAAAGTATACGGGTATGATCTTATGAGGTTATTGAGCTACCACAAGGGCACTTAGGATGTTTGCAAGTCAGATGTTTAGTTCATAAACCAACCTGGATATTGACTGAAGCAGCGTTGATTTACTTTGCAGTTGCATGGAAAAAGTAATTCGAAGGCTAGCTGGCTTAACTTCAAGCTCTGTTTGTAGTTTATAAAACAAACAACAGTGACAAACAAACAAACTATTTTCTCCCAAGCAGAGTCGCCATTTTGTTTCTAGGAAAACTAGTGTCGATTTGATTTGCTAGTCCCATTAAGACAGGTAGCTATCTCAGAAAAAAACAATTCAAAGTAACTTGTGTTTTCATTTATGCATGATAGATAAGAGAGAAGCAGAGAGCACCAACCTTAATCTTTCGCTTGGCTCCTTGCTTTTTTCCTCTCTCCTTTGATAGAGCTTGTCTCTCCTTTCTCATTTGTCTCACTTTAAAGAACACCTGTAGAGGTAAAGTAACAAAACACCATCAAAGCATAGAGATCTATAATACCATAAACAATGCAGAATCAGAAGTACATTAACCATACAATTGCATTCACAAATACAAGATTCACAAATACACAAGTATATGGAGGAAAACTAAAATAATTTTAGTGATAATAGAAGTAGAAGAGAGGATTACAACCCAACTGTCTGATCCAACATCATCCTTCCAGCATAAAAGCCCTCTTCACCTCATGAAAAACAAGATCACCCAACAATATAATGTCTCAAAGAGAAACCAACAACACTTCCTTACAAAATACAAAATTCTAGCCTCCAAATCTCTGTGATTATGGATCTACTTATAGATATTTGTAGAGGGGTGAGTTAACTTCTGGGTTTTTTATTAGTGTCATTTCGTAGATAGTTCTTGGTTCCACTTGGAGATTTCATGATCTCTTACTCATGCCTGGGTGAATTTAGAGAGGCAAGTGTCATATGAGAAGTTTCTAGAAGATTCTCTGGGTTTCCACTTAGAAAACTATCTCTGCCATTTGTCTATTGTCACCCATTGCACCCCACATAAGGCTCTTTCAGTATGCATCACACCTAGTCAGTGTAGCAGCTAGTATGCATTGCACCCTAAGCATGGAGCAGTCTGTATGGGTCCGTTTTGGCCAGTTCTGAGTGGTTTTTTAGGTGGAACTTCTGGCAAATGATGTAATTAGTTGACCATGATCCTTTAGGGTATGAAACAACATTTTTAGGGGTTTAAGAGCCCTTGGTTTATTGACATATGTGATTGGGGTTACATTACCCAAATATGTTTATAACAGTAGCTTGCTCAATCAAAGAACGTACATTAGTCTAATTAGAATATGTCGAGCTTACACACTCCTTAGCTTTCTTCAGCAGAGCATGGATATCATCTGGAATATCTCTAGGATTCTTATGCAAGGATGAAGGGACATCATCAATAGGTCTCATGGCATCAAAATTGTACCAATCCATTCCATTTTTCGCCTCGTCGTGAATCTTGGCCAAGTGATAAATTCAATATGGAAATCACTCTCACTAATGTAGAATGAAAAATTCCTCATAGCAAAAGTTTTAGGAAAAACATGCAACAACTAGAGATAAAAATAACTATCAGTTATACCAAACCAGACTTGATGAGCATATTGGTTGAGTAGAGTGAGTGACGCTCACAAAATGGTTCAGGTCACGGCATTCATTTTGTTGAGCCAGTCTCCAAATTCAATGTCATTAAAATATTTGTTGGCAGTGTCTCCAATATTATGCCAAGTTGCATAACCATACACAAGAGGTTCACCTTTTGCAACCATGGAGAGGTATCGGCCTTTTACAGCGCACCATTTTTACATTGGAAGAAGCAAATATACATAAATAAAATATTTGGGTCAGATATAAACATCATGTCCAACTTCAAATAATTCATTAAGAAGATAGCTAGACCAATTGAGCTGGTCCCCTCGGATGCAAACCTCTGCAATTGATATAACATCCAACGAATATTCTCCTCTCGTAGAGTGGCACATGAATTTAGTAGCAATAATGGTGGAAATAATGTAAACCGGGATGTTATTAATCATATCAAGAACGAATCCGCGTCCTTTTCTGGTGGCTCCATACTTTTTAGACAAATTAGTCACATCGATATTCTTCTCACGTTTAATAGTTTTATGAAAAGATGAGCTAACATTGGCACCATAAACCAAAAACCTTGTGAGTTTGTAAATATCTTCTACTTGGATGGGGTATTCTCGGTGCAACCCTAGAAAACCCCCATGAAGCTAACTGATTAAGAACTTGGTGCAACGTGTAACTTCACTAGTGGTGCCAAAAGCAGGTAATTCACACAGAACAAAGAGAGTGGATGATTTCAAAGGGTGGAAATTGAATTTTACTTTCAGGGTAGAATGGGAGTTGGGATGGATATTGGGCTCCATTAATACATTGGTTCAGAGTGCACAGAACAATGACGGATCAGAGAGGTCATTATCAACAAGAGCGACTTTCTCATATTTCCCCAAGAGGTCATCTTGGTAGTGAATACACAATTCAATAGAGTAGAGATTGATAATGATTCAAACTTGATGAATGATAGTTGCAAAATGATGGGTATAGACAAAAGGAATATGGAGCGACAAGGCAATCATGGTTCAAGGATAGGTTATGATACAACCATAATGGATATTAATAATTCGAGACGATAGAGATGAAACGAATGGCAAGCCTATATAGAATAGTCGACATGGTGGATATCGTAGTTGTTATGCATAATAAATGAGACTCAAACTTCAAAGTAATGATAGGAAATCCTGGAACGTATTGAGGAATACTGTGATGTGATAGAAAATATAATGGAAAAGGGAAATCTTATGGTGAATTTCAAAATGGATTTGGAAACTAACTTAGACATGAAAAGAATTAATGAGATAAAATATGATCATTAATGAAACTAATAGGGTAAGATACGATAAAATATCCCTGACCACAATGAGTTTTAGTCGGTTGCAACTGAAAAGACAACCTACCTGTAGGAAAAAGACTAAAGACACAAACTACCAAACTAAGAAAATACTTATTGACACAAATACCCTAGGTCCTACCTACTACCCTCACAAAGAGAGGTATTTCGAGGTTGAATAAGAAAAATAGGGCTTCATGTGAGTGAGATTCACCCATCCCAAGAAAAGTGTACTATCTAGTTGAGAAATTCAAACAACACCAAAATATTTGATTTCCATCCCATAAAAAGGACCAATACAATGCACTTGGAGCTTAATAGGATGCTTGTAATACTTGTGATCATAATTTAATACTTGGTCGTCCACAGAAATGGATTTCTTATTGATATGTCAATTCTTCAAAGCTTTTTTATGCTCCTTCTCAATAGCTTAATGGAAATAAGGAAGAAATCCATACTCATCTAGTTGTAATAATTTGTGCACTCATTTAGGAATGGACTCATCTTCATACATTCGAGTTGAATGAGAAATTAAAATATTAGGATTAATGAAATTAGTGGGAATAACAAATTCTTACCCATAAACCAATTCAAAAGGAGTGTACTAGTGCAACTAATTGATGATAGTTCGGTAGGCCCATAAAGTAGGAGGAATGTGTTCATCCCAAACATCTCTATTTGCAAAGAAAACATTAGTAAGTCCATTTTCTAAAATTTAATTAAAATCTTTGCGAGTTCCATTGGCTTGTGCATGATAAGGAGTGCTCTTATGGTGTTGTATCATGAAATTCTATAGCAAAGTTTAGACTATTTGATTGATGAGATGGGAGTCTTGATCACTTGTAAGACTTCATAGATAAAAAAACCTAGTAATAATGTTCTTAAAAATAAACTGAGCAACCATATGAGTAGTGCAATATTTAAAAGGAGCATCTTCTGCCCAACAAGTCAAATAATATGCTGGGGTAATGATATACCAAGCATGCAAATGATGAGAAAGAAGGTGGATAGGCCCCACTAAAATGAAGCACCCATTTCTCAAAAGATGCAAGGGCACATACCAAATGCAAGGGCATTTCATGATGACACAACAATCTGTCAATCCGTTGACAGACATCGCAATATTTTTCATATGCTTTCGCATCCTTAACGAGAGTCTGCCACCATATGTTGACTTGCATAAATTTCTGAGCATTATCTTTTCCTCCAACATGACCTCCTACAATTCCCACATTACATAAGCGTAATGTGCATTCACATTCATGATCAAGCATATAACGATGTAAAACCTGGTCCAATCTCATTTTATATAGATGTCCTGCAATAAGTTGGTAGTCTGTTGTTCTAACTACCAAATTCCTTTTTTACACAGTAGTATAATCAGGAGGGCATTGTCCAGTAGTAAGAAAAGTGTCAATATATTCTATGTAATCAGGGATAGTTTCAATATGAAACAAATGAGAATCTGACAATTTATCATCAATTGATCCACCCCACTCTTGTGAGTCCAACCTAGATAAGTGGTCTAGTCCCACATTCAATCCTTTCGGTTTAACAATTATCTCAAAAGTAAACGCCTGAAATAACAATAACCAACGACAAATCCTTCCTTCTAGTATAGGCCTATTTTTGGAGAGTATATACCATATCTAAATCCTCCCATTCTTTGGTAGTATAACTTTTCTCTACGTTAGAAAGTTTTTGTCTTGCAAAATAAATATGATGATTCAAGTTTCCTTCACCTGGTTGCATTAATATAGCTCCTAATGCAATTCCATATGCATCAACCTGAACATGAAATGGCTTGCTCTAGTCACGGTAGACCAGGATGGGTGCACTGGCAAGTTTCTCCTTCAAAGTATCAAATGTAAAATAAAATTCAGTAGACCACACAAAGCATTTATATGTGTTAAGAAGCTTTCCAAGTGGTGTTGTGAGTAAAGAATAATTTCTTGTAAATCTATAATAATAACCAGTATGTCCAAAAGTGCACACAATTGTCAGACAAAAGTGGGTGGCGACATAGTCAATATCACTGGAACGTTTACAGGGCCCACACATACTCCTTCTTTGTAGATGATATGCCCCAATAGTGTTCAAAAAGGAAAAATAAAAATAAATTTCTTTAGGTTCAAAGATATTTGAAGTTGTTTGCATCTACCAAACATAACACAAAACAAACTAGGATGATTCTAGAGCAGGCTATAAACGGTCCAATCATCCATATAAACTTCAAGAAACTTATGTATATATTCACAGAAGGCGTAAAAAATAATGCATGAGAAAATAACAGGGACATCCTTCGACCCAGAGGGCATAACATTATAAGCATAATACCCTCATTTGGTAGTGAACTTGGTATTATTATTATCTTCTGGTGCAATGTAGACTTGTCGATGATACTCAAAGAAACCATTGGTAAAAGAATAAGCTTCATTTCCTCGAACATTATACAAAAAAACATCACTAAATGGAGTTAGAAATGGGTCATGCAAAGAGATGTTATTGAGGCTACAGTAATAAACACACACTCAAATTTCCTCCAAATCCTTCTTATCTTGAATGACAATAGGACATATCCATTCAGCTTCATCAACTGGGAATATAACACCAACAACTAGCATTTTGTCAAATTCCTTTTTCACTTTCCCCTTGACTCACGAATTCAATCTATAGGGTTGATCTTTAACTAGCTTTGCATATGGATTTAATGTTATTTTCATTTCTTACATATCTCCTTTAATTCCCTTTAGCTCTGAAACGAAACAACTAAACAAATACCGTATTCTTTGAGCAGATCGAAAATTTCCTCAGTGGTTTGATCATCCCAATTATCCCCAATAGAAGAAAGCTTCAATTACTCTTCTCTCTTGATATTCATCTTCTTCAATGTAAAAGGCTACAAATGTGGAGCATCATCTATAGTATCCTATTTTATTTCTTGTTCCCCTTCAGACTCATAAAGGACATTGTTTTTCACTCCTACAGGTCGTCATCCAAATATTTATTAACTTTAATGTAGACAACAACTTCATGGAACCCCATTTCATATTGGTGTGAAAAATATCCATACTTATTGCATTCTGCCAACGTGTCCCCAGCTGAAAATAATGCTCCTCTAATATCTCAAAGTGCTTGCTTTATCCTTTCATCAACATCAGAAAAAGAAAAGTCTTGACAGAACTGGGCAGAGAACACATCCCAATTTTTTGTGTGATGTTTCAACTCCTCCTGCAAATACTAAGCTTGTGGAATGTTTCCGAAGGAATGTATAATTATATGTGGCCACATATCAAGTGCTAGACCATTAGCCTCCCATAAAAAACATAAATATGCAATGTGGTCTTTTATACAAGTATGACCATCATAAGTGGGGATTTTACATAAAATCTCATTTGGAGGAGGAAATTGATAAAGCAGGACAACATTAATTGTGCTCTAATTTTGAAGTTGATCATGATGGGATGCTCACCGTCTTGTGGGGGTTTCTTTCAAAGAAACACTCATGAGAGCAACCTTTTGACTTTCTTCTATGCAAGAATCAATTTCTTTAATAAAATTTACAACATAATTAGTACCATTGAAGATGTGAAACTCGTGTACCTCATTACTAATACAGCAGACACATCGAACAATGGAAAAATTTCGGGAATCAATTTCATGAGCTCCTCATTACAAATCTTCCATTTTAGCATCAAAGCCACCTTTAGTATTCTGAATATTGCACAAATCGATAGATCCAGTTGTCGTGGGGTTAATATAATCCTTCTAACTCCAAGCGGTGTTGATATAACTGGTCCAATGGATTAGGTGACTTAAAATCATACATCGGTACAGTAAATATAGGGCCCTGATAAGGGTCAAGAGATTGTATGACTCGCATGCCATATATTTCAAAATTCATAGTTTCCCGCTTCAAATCAATGACTACATAGTTTTTAAAAGCCTAATCAATGCCCAAAAAATTTGGATATGGATCTTTATCCCCAATAATGGAAATAAATGTAAAATGTGCATATGTTTTGACATTGACAATATAGATTTCAACATCCTCTGATCTTCCAATAGGACCACTGCAATATTTGATTTTCCACTTGCAACTAAATAGGGGAAGAAAACCTCTTGGGTTTTCCAAGAGCTTCCTAGGCTTTTCTCATTAGAATATTGACATCCAAGCCCAAATCCAACATGGAGTCCTTAATTTGAAAACCTAATATCTGAGCGCCTACCTACAACTCTCTTCCAGTTTTATTCTTGTTCTATCATACGTGTCTGGAATTTCCCTCAGGTAAATTCATGGAAATTGGTTCTTCAGAAAACACATCATTGTTAACAATAGATCTTAACCTTTTCCACAACTATCCAGTGAGTTTTTCATCATTCATAATTTGTAGAAAAATAGCTTAAACTAGTCCATTATTGGTTGGAAAGGTTCTACAAAATGTTTCTCATCACAGAACTTTAATTGCTCTTGTTTTCCACTGTGATATCCTTGTGAAGAAATCAACTCACAGAAAGGTTTGGCTACATCCCTATAGTATTACTTGTGATGATTTGGATCATAATACTTCTTTGGAGATGCAAGTCTTAGGACAGCTAGTTGATCATGAGTTCCAACATTGGCTCCAATTTTATTTCCTCCTCTTGTAACAATATTTTTATTAGGTTGCACTATAGTACTAGGATCCTAAGGCTCACCACAAACCAAATTAGCTCCTTTAGTCTAATTGTGCTCCTCCCACCAAGAAATAAATTTAGGAAAATATTTAGCTGCATGGGTATTCAGTCAATAGTATGAACATTAAGGTCTTCGTGGCATAGGGTATTCTCTCACGACATGGTCTTCCAGATCACATTTATAACCCCTAATTGGGCCTATCTTTCCTATATTTCATCCCCTAGGAGGTCTCGCTCCTTGTGCTCAAGGAGTCCCATTGATACAAAAGGTTGAATGGTCAAGATGATCAGCTAAAGTATCCAAGGATTGACATTTATCCATATGATGGTTGGGTCATCCATAAAATTCACATAAAAAATTATTGGGAACATTGGAACACTTCTGTAGAATAGGACATAGCTGAGGTGAATGAACCAAACTTTGAAAAATCTCACTATAATCATTTCTAGACATATCTTGAGGATTTGGAAATGTCTTTAATTGTGTATGACCTTGAAAATGAAGAGAAAATGAAATTTATGCAACTCTAGGAGATTGTGGTGGAGGAGGTCGCATTGATCCATTAGACGGCCTTGGTCCAGTTGGTCGCGGTCATTTTGTGACATCATTTCCTTCCACCTGATAGTGAGTACACGAAATATGAAGTCTTGTACGCTATGAACCTAAAACATATTTTAATATTTTTGTCATGGTAGAAATATGATTTTGAAGGCCCATAATAGCAATATCTATTGAAGAACCCTTGGTTCTACAGTCTTGTGAAGAGCCAACCATAAATTTTATCTACATTACTTGTTCCAAATCATATTGAAGTGTAGCAATATTTCGTTGAGACAAAGGATGTGAGTCATTGGTAACATGGTCTTAATAAACCAATCTCTTTGATGACACAGATCAATAGGATAAGAAAATTTGCTAATATCATCTTTAAAACGGTGCATACATTGCCAAGCAAATTCTCCCTATCACTAGCGAATATTCAAAAATTTCATGAATCCTTGTTGATCTGACTGAGGAACTTAAATTCTTGAAGAAACTCTTTCTTGACTAGATCCATACCAGCGTTGGGGTTAGCATCTATCCATTTGATAAACCACCATAACGCTCTATACCTAAACATAGTTTGCAATTCAATAAGCTTAATTCCGTCATGGGTCTACCAAGCTATGTAGGTAACCTCACATAAATACTAGTGTTGTTCGACATCTTCACCCCCTATTCCTAGAAATTCTAGGTATCTCGTAAGTGAGGCAGTTACGACTCCGAACATAGTTGTTTTTCATGAGGAAACAAGTATAAATCTATGGGAGCCCAGTTTAGAACAACTAGCTAAACTTGTTTGACTAATACTACCAACACTACCCTTACCCTTATATCTATTATGTGCTAGTTGGACTGTAATAAGATTACGTACCTTAAAAAAAGAGAAGATTATGACTTTGATATGGCACAAGGGGAATGTTAGTGAAAGGAGGAGTCATGCTGCTATGTTGTGAGGTTCTATACTTCGATACAAAATCATCCTCAAAGAAAATTTGCCTCATCGCAAAATACAGATCATCATCTAATGGTGTGTGCTCATCTAATAACATAGTCACTTGGTCTATTAATGCCAGTGTCTGAAATCCTTTGGATTCCATGTATATTTGAGTAGCTACTTCTAAACCCTCCACTTTATTCTTAGTGGCCACTCCTATTTTTCCATAAAAATGAACCTTCTTCGTAATTTCCTTTCTGCAACTTCGAAGTCTCCATTTCCGTATTCTACATCGCCAAACTTCTTAAAGCATCTCTTATACGCTACAATTCCCTTCTTCTAACCCTAACTTCTTGCAACTTCCTTTCTTGCCACTCGTTAGTTATTCCTACCCTTTGAAATGCTCTAAAATATATTTCCTTTTGTAACTCTTCTTGATTCATTAGAATGTCTTCTTCATTCTCCCATATCTACATGAAAATCCTCTCCCCTGATCCATTCCCCCAGTATTAAAAAATTAAGGTGTCGTTTGAATAAGGCTTTATCACGAGAGAAGTATTGTTGCTTTCCAGTCGCAAATTCAATGATGTAGCTCTCAAGAGTTGTGTCAACCCAAAAATCGACAACTCTCGTTAAATTTGTATCCAAGTGATGAAGATAAGCTAGATCAACTACAATCCAAGTTCTTCCCAACCTTGTCTGCTTCACATCATCTTATTTATGTTGAAGTTGAGTCAACTAGTTCTCTAATTCCCCTGGAAAATTGTACCAAAATATCTTGTATTGATCACAAGCAGGCTCGGTGTACAAAACCTCCTCTCAAATCCAATATTGATCCTTCTCTCTCAATTCTGCTCACTACAAAAAACATAGTGAGAAACTTTCTCATGCCACCATTCTATAATCACTTTCCAGCATACCTTGGTCACATGGTATAGATCCCATAAGAGGCTCAAGGTCCCAACGACCGAACCATTTATTGGTGGAAATGTTTAAATGAAGTTTGACTCAGGGTTTGATCTAGGGTGCCAACAAAGGTTTCCATATAGTCTAGCACTTCACTGGGATTTTCATTCCCTTGGATCAAAGGATCATCTCATCCTAGATGAGCAAGAACCATAGAAATATAGAAGCGAATCTAGACATAGATATTATTTAGTCTATGCAACCATTCATACATTCATTTGTGGAAGTTTAAATTATACATTTAACATAAAATAAAATCATGTAGAAAAGTTTAAAAGGGGGTGAAAAATACATAAATAGATGATAAAAATCACATTCTCCCTTTGTTATTAAAACAACAGAGCCCAATCATAACAAAATTTCTCCGATATAGCTCACGACACATTACAAACTTGTGCGCAAATATTACGTATCAAAACAAGCATAAAAAACAATCATTACATATTCAGATTTACCTATAAGTAGTCTTTCTCTAACACAACTTCAAATTCCAAACATTACAACACCCTCTAAACATTGTAGTGCTCTCTAAACTTTGCAATGTAGTCTAAACTTTTGAAAATCCATCTAAACTTGATTCTCATTTCTTTGCATCCTCTTTTATATCTGTGCTAGCTTGATCTGGTCTTTGATCCCTCACTCACTTGATCCATGGTTTTCCAAAACCTAGAGCCATTAGCTTGGTTTCCTATTGATTGTATCAAAATTGGTTCAAGCTTCTTGAGTGTGTGCCCTTATTTTTCATTGCTCAAGTCCCAAAACAAATAGTCCACTTCCACTTTGATTTTTCGGTGCTATTCTTCCAGTGAATTTATCCAAAATGTCCTCCACAACTTCTATTCCTTCAAAAACAAAGGATAAAACACTTGGTAATCCTTTACACATAGTTACCACTTTTTTATTTTTATTTGTGCTTTTATTTTTCTTAATTAACTCACTTTTTACTCCTTAGTAGACCTTAGCCTGAGCTTGGTGGCAATAGTTCTATAGTCTTCCAATCAAGGGAATCCCTTTTAGAGAATCCTAGTCCTTTTACTTCTTTTGGAAATATTTGTGCCCCTTACATGGCTACTTTGTCACTTCCTAGAATCACGATAGATTCACCTATATGGTTTTTTTCAACCTCCTTGGTTCTGAGTTTCCACACTACTTCACAAGAAAGACCTCCATCTAAACAAGACCAACCTCAAGTTGACCCTTTTCCTTCTTCACCCATAGTCTCTTGTTCCCTTTCTTCTTCTTCGCCTAGCGAAAGTCTTGATCCTAGTAACCAAGAAGCTAAGAAGAATAACACAAGGATGCATATGAAGAAGTAAAACAAGCAATGGGGAAACCTAACAACCATTACTATGAATGTAGCTAATGTCATAAAATCTTCCCATAAGCCTTGTAAAATCAAATTCTCTTGCAGGATTTGTATGCATGACCTCCTTCTTAGAGTTTTTCTTCATATTCCCCAAGGATTAGAAGTGTGGTCCACAGTGTGAGATCAATCCTTGTCATCAACCACTAAAGAGCATGCTAGTGACAAGCCATCAACCACTAAAGAGCATGCTAGTGACAAGCCATCAACCAATGATAATAAGGTTCCCATGGAAAAGGGTAAAGTTAGGTTTCCTTGTAGGTTATGTTAAGGGAGTCCTCAAACTCACTTTTTCCCTTATAAGGATGAAGCCTCAAAATTGTTGGAAAACCTTACTATTTTTCAACAACAATTTCTATCTAGTTACTATAAGATTTCCTCCAATCCTCCATTATTTGATGAAGTGACTCATCTGGTTCCACCTTTAGTCAATCTCACTCTCCCTAAATGTGAATCCCATGAGTTTGTTTCCAACCAACCATTGGTTGAGAAAGTGGTCAAATCAATTCCATCTTAACTCAATCGTACTCTCCCCTTAGAGACTGAATTTCATATTTTTCGGGTTCTTCTTATTTCTTCGGATCCCACCAAACAAGGGGGCATTTTTCCCATTTTGATGGAACCCCCTCCAAGTAACGAGATCATTTCCTTTAATTATAATCAACTGACAGAGCCTCATCTGCCTTCTTACATGCCCTTACAAATCATGGTGAAGGCTTGGGATAAGAACATATATCACATTGTTATAGATGAAGGAGATTCTCTTAGAATTCTATCTTTGATTTCTTGGTAAGATTTAGGTTCCCGTCATCTTGTGTCTGGTACTCAAAATATTTTGCCTTTTAACAGAAGAACCAGTAAACCTTGATGGAACCTTCCTCAACTTCCTATTACCTTATAAGGAAAAACTATTTGTATTGACATTACGGTAGTCCAAGGCACTTTGGATTTCAATTTTCTCCTTGAGTGGGACTATGTTCATGCCACAAACAATGTCCACACTCTTTTAAGTGATATATTTCCCACATTATGGAAAAAATGTGACTATTGACCAACATTCATTCATTGGTATTGATTTTACTTCCAACCATCCAACTTCCCTCAATGTTCCTATATGCAAGTGGTATCAGTCTTGCAATAGGGTAATTATGTGGCAACCTATTCCATGCTTGCATGTACTAATGCAAGGTAGCCTCTTACTATTTTATTGACCTCTTTTAATATAGATTCAATAGATTATATGGTAAATTTTTTACTAGGAGAATTGGAACCTAATCTTCCTACCGAACATTCACTCTAGAGCATAGTTCTTCCATATGATGAAAACCTCTTAAAATCCATGGCCTCTTGGGGACCATGATCAAGGTAAATAGAAACATGAGCATAGTTCTTTTAATGTCTTAGTCTTGTTAAAAAATTAAATAGGTCACTCAAGCATGGTTTCTTCTATGTTTCAAACTTGCATAAAAATGAAAAAACCTTTAGTTCTTTTTCATTGTCACCTTCATTTCATCCGCTCATATCACATGATCCTCTTCCTTGATTCATGGTGAACATATTTCTCTCAGTAACTAGTAGTCCAAATGCATCCATGAGAAGAGTTTGCAGACAAAATGAAGATGGGGGGGCGGGGGGTATGCCTATACCCTTATACTGGGGGCAATATATTTACCTCAAACATAGTTTTTCTCTATTTCACTCTTTTATAAAAATGAAGCCACTCTTAAGGATAGTATTTTCTTTGTTTCAAGCTTGTGTAAAAAATGAAACCTACTCTTAGCTTAGTCTTGGTTCACCATCATTGTGCCTACCTCATCATGGATGCTCTAGTATAGAGCCCTTTTTCTATCTCGGTATCCATGTAGTCATTTTTATTATCTTTTTAGAATCCCTCCTTTTGACCTGCCATGACCTAGAATCTCAGCCCCTTGTCCTCTTCTTTGTCATATTTTTCGCTTTACCCTAGAAGGATTCCACAATTTATCCCTCATGATTGCCACTTTTTACCATCCTGTTTATGCAAGATGAGCCTTTCTTTTCTCATTCCATCATCACCATTTTCTTGGATGATCATTCACTTTCACTTGGTGCTTTACCCTTTCTCGAGGAACTATTGTGATGAGTGGTCTTATTAGCTTACCTCATGACCTCTACATATTTTGAGTAGTTCCATGACTACTGGAACTATTTTCTACCCTTTATACCACTCTTTACTCTAGCAGGAGTCCTATTTAATCTCTTTTTAGACTCCCAAAACATGAAAATATTGTCGAGCACTTGTCTCTTTTGAACTCATTAAAGTAAATGGGAGGATGTCTTCCCAATATAAGTTTAACCATTTTCAGACTAGATGGAGTATTTACGAAGAAATAATACTTTAGTCAAACATGTTTAAAAGGTTCTCTTGGTTAATTTTTTATGCTTTTCTTGGCCCAAGGAATTAACTTTACGAAAATAAAACTTTAAGAGTTTTAATTTTGTCTTTTCCAAACTCTCTAGATATGTAAAATAAGTCAAGTTACACATTCAGTGAACTTGTAAAAATATAAACAACTTAGGACTCATCGAACATGACGAGACAAAACCCCTCCTACTGAGGGTTCATTAAAAATACTAGAAGAATTCATCTAAAGGATGAAATTATAGGTCAATCATATGATATCCTCCTCAAGCTTGTAAAAAACTAATCTAGTATTTGCAAGAAATGGTGCAGAAATTTGGGAAACATGGCAAACAACCTAATTTTTGGTAGTAAGTTACTCTTGAACATGACACTCTTTAACCTTTGTGATTTTTGGGTTGGGAAATTTACTTTCCTCCTTATTTATTATACCTTATCCAATTTATTCCAAATGGTTCTTTGAGTCATTTCTGCCAATTACATATAGGTGTTGCTGTCATCTTCAAGAGAAGTCCACCCTTAGTTGACATCTGCTACAATACTTTAAGGATTTTTTCATGTTTGTCTCCCCTAAACCAACTCTAAATTATCATATTCTATCTCAAATATTGATGTCGGTTTCATGTCGTTGATGGGGGATACATTAATGCCATCCTACAGCAAGTTGCTTCCTATCGATGTTAGGACATTATCTAGAAAGTTGAATTAGAAACTCCCTTCATAACCTTAGAGCTTGCATACCTCAATGGAAAATCTCCTCATTTTTGGCATAATTTTCTCATCATTTCCCTTCAACTGAAAGATTTTTTGTGGTATTCAAATTCATCTCATTTATTCACACCTCATAGATTGCACTTTAGTACCTTGAGGGCTGTTACACAAAAATATCATCACCATGGCTATTTGCAGTCAGTATGGGTCTATCATCACTTATACTATCCTCCTAAGCAAGTCTTAGACCTTAGCTCTTCATGTCAAGCTTTGCAAATGATAGAAAGACATTAAAAACTAATAAAGCTCTGGTTCCGCACTTTCTCTCACTTTTGCTTGTGCGCTCGCACCCTTTGTTCATGTTACCTGTGTATCTGCACGCTCTGTCTGTAAAGGGGTGGGTGCGTACCCCTGTAAAAGTCAAAAAGGCGCAAGTTTATTCTAAAAACTCACTTTGGGTTAATTCTAGATGATTCTAGAAGGAATTTTGACATGGATTGTTCGCTCCGAGGTGGTTCATGCATCCCAAAATAGAAGGAGCTAATCCCTTGATAGGAGGAGCTATCCCTTTGAAAGAGGGCTTCATCCCTTTGAAGGAGGACCTAGTAACTTCCCTCCAATGCTCTACAAATTAAGGCATTGGGTTAGTTTCTGGGGAGGTTAGAAGCTGAACATTTTTTAGGGTAAATATTGATGGAATTAGGACTTCATAGTTAAGCTTGACAGGAGAGATCACATACCTTTTGGCTTCATTGGGAAGTGAGTGAAACTTGTCAAAGTAGAGGAGACTTCTTGTTGGACCCTCGGAGGAGCTTGTATAGCATCAAGGCACAGGTTGTAAAGTTCTTCTTTGATTTGAATTAATACAATTAGATTCATTTTTCTCAACAAATTGTCTTATGTGGTTTGTTTCATAATCTCCTTGATCATTATGATGGATATGCTTTATGATATTGGCTTTTCAGGTGCTATTTAATTTGTTTGCTTTTTTGCGTTTGCAGACTTACTTCAAGGAAGCTCGTTTGGAGCAAAGGAGCGAGGCTTCCACAAACTTGCATTGGACCCAAGGTAGGCCTAAAACACTTGTTTGCCTTTGTTTTTAATTGCATATTTAGAGAAAGATAGTTTTTGATTGGCTTTCTTATCACTAGATATCTTTAGATACTAGGGAGGTCGATCTTGTCTGCAACCTCGACTCATTCCGTGTGACAAAATGGTGATTCCACTGGGGACTTGATTGTTTTCCTTGTTTTTACTTTGACCTGAGAAACTTGTGTTTTTGTTTCTGTTTTTGGCTTGTTGTGTGTGGAATTGGGTGGACTTAGTAGATCTAGGATTATTTTTTCTTTTCATAACTTTAGGAGAAGCTCGCAGTTTGTGCTTGTAACATAGTGCGTACTTGCACGCATGTTTTCTTTCCACACAGAGCGTGCACGCACCTGTGTAAACTCTGGGCCTGCGGACCCTGCTAAAATTTTGAAAACCTTAAATCTTGCTCTTTCAATTAGTTTAGTATTTGTTTAGATGTTGTTATCCTCTACCCAAACCTACATGTGACTTGTTAAGAAATTTCCTTGGTTTAATTCCATTGGTGTTAGGGTTTTAGGTGAAATTACTAGAAGTTTTGGTTGCCGGTCTTGATTTTCATTTTGATCATGTAGTAGCTTAGAGCTTAGAAGCTGTAGAAGCCTCAGATCACCTTGGTTTTTACTGGCCTTCTTATGAGTCTGACCATTTGCAAAATCTACCTTTGTTGAGGAATCCATCTTGTGTTTTCTCTTTGCGAAACTTCGAAAAAGCTTGTGTTAAAAGTTTGGATTTCATTTTTACAAAAAGAAAACAAAAAATCACTTGTTTTTTGACTAATTTGTGATTTTGGACAAGTTAATCCTTGGTTTGCTTATTGCCAAGTAAAACATCCTTGAAAAAGACATCTTGTAAGCTTTTACTTCAAATAGTTTTTTATAGTTTGTAGATCTCAAGATTTGCTTTATTCATAGTTTTGAGTGTTTTTAAAAAAAAATACAAAAATCTCTTTTGAAAAAAGTTTGTTTTTGTAGTATTTGAGTGTTTGAAAGAAAAGGGAAATTTTTGTGAATATAACTAGTTGTCTCATTTTGAGTGCATTGGAACAAAAACTCTTCTTTTAATTTGTTTGTCAAGAAAGATTTGTGTTTACAAGCATTTGCATTCTCAAACTCTTTCCTAGCTAGAAGTTCATTGAAGGGAAAAGATTGTTTAATCATCTTAAGTGCATTTTTTAGTGATTTTGAGTCGAGTCTTCACACCACGAGTTTCATCTCCGCACCCCTTGACTTAATCAAAAACCAATAAAAATAACGCTTAAAGTAAAATCAATCTAGTAATATTTTTAATTCAAGGGCTCTATTACACCAACATAGCTTAGGCTAGTGTCTTGGAGTAGGGAGTAATTAACT
Organism: Pinus taeda; assembly: GCA_000404065.3. Classification (NCBI taxonomy): domain Eukaryota; kingdom Viridiplantae; phylum Streptophyta; class Pinopsida; order Pinales; family Pinaceae; genus Pinus; species Pinus taeda. Next base: position 65,260 of record APFE030982663.1, read on the forward strand.
CTCCAAGACAGCAAAACAAACAAGTAGCTGTATCTTGTGGTAGGAGAGAAATCCAATTGTTGCATCTATGCTCTAGGAAAGCTCCTCTTAAGGAGAAGCACGAGATCGTGTCCGAACCACTATGGGAATCAATCCTTCCTCATTGGGAACGACGCTAGATATTCACGTATTAAAAACGGTAAACCTCGGATTAACCATTGTCGAGGAGCCTGGGGTCACTTGCTGGTAAACCTTGGATTATGTCAAGGAGCCTCCAAGGGGATTGAGCTTGCTACTCTGCGCTTGCATGCGTATCTGATCGTAGACTGTTCCCCCAGGTATATTTGTCTCTGTTGGTAACCATAGTGACCATATTCTATAGGATTCTTCTTAAGGTGACGGTGGTGGGAAGATCCCACTCTACCTAGAGCAGACGTCGGCTAGACTCACTTGGATTTTCTGGGGGGTTCTCTTCACGCGAGACGGTTTAGTGGAGAAACTTGTGTGAGTCTATTCATTAAGCAGGGTGTCGGGGTAACTGTTCCAACTGCTATTTCTGTATTGAACTCTGCAACGTTGGATTTCATCACCAACTAGTGTTTTTAGTACAGAAAGTTACTGTTTGTGTGTGGTTTGATCTCCTAGATTCTTTAGGTGTGTGATTCAATTTGTTTGGTTCTTTAGAGACTTTAGGTGGTTTTCACTGAGATTTTACTTTGTTTTCGTGTGAAGTAGTTAAAATTTTTAACCGTGGCTGAATTACCGAAGAAGCCCCATAGACTTCGAGGCCAACCTCTTGAGTTTTCACCGAGCCAGCCTCAAGGGCTACGGGCCCTGGTAACTCCTAGAGACAGTAGAGTTGGGTCACCTGAAAAGGGAGAGTCTTCTTTGGTGGTATATCCTGATTTTTCAGCTTTAATAGCAGATTATAGTGCACAGTCTGTGTCTGTTTCTGAAGTTACTGGTAGTGTTTCATCTACTAGTGATATAGGTGAAGAATATTAAATATCTGAACCTGAATCTGAAACAGCTGCTACTCCAATATCAGGGTTTGCCTCTCCAGCTTCTAGTGGTCCTAGTTCACCTAGGGTAGAAAGAATAATTACCCAAAATCTTCCTTCTAGACTAATAGCTATTGAAGAACTTGCTATTACGAAAAAAGAAGAAGGCATCCCTATCCCTGAAAATCAACATTTTATAGAGCTTAGGGAGCGTGAATCAATCTTTTATAGTACACCTAGGAGCAGTGCTTGGTATCTTTCATTGACTAATTTTTTGGAAAACCCGGGACTAAGTTTTTCGCCACCTCGTATTTCTTATCACCTAACACCTAGAGGTTACTATCCTCCATTAAATATGTCGAGACAGTCATCGATGTTTTCTCAATCTCCGGAAGCCTTTTTGTACGGCGTTCCTTCTGTTCCTGCTCGGTATCAGTCAATTTCTGGTACTTTTTCGGGAGCATCTCCTCAACCTGTTGAACAAGGGTTATTAACTGGAAATAATGGTACTAAACCATTGAGTGTAGAAGATATTCTCGTGATGTCAAGTACTATTCCCAATCCTCAACCTCAAGGTGGCCAGTCACCGCCTGGGGGGTAGCCTCAAAATCCTCAAGTATCGCCTGGGGGGCAACCTCAAGGTACCCAGTTTGCGCCCGGGAGGAAACCTCAAGGACAGTACATACCTACGGGACAATACGTTCCTCAAGGTCAAACCCAAATTCAATATGTACCTCAAGGTCAACCCCAATATCAATATGTACCTCAAGGTCAACCCTTGTATCAATATGTACCTCAAGGTCAACCCTAGTATCAATATGTACCTCAAGGTCAACCCCAGTATCAATACGTGGTTATCAACCCGAAGGTCAGTACCCAATCCAAGGTTACCAACCACCTTCCAGTCAATCATATGTTCAAGGATCTGGAAATGTACCGTTGAATTATCAACCCTACCCTTAACTCGGTTATGGTCCCCAATATTCTCAACCTGTTATGGGTCCATACCCCAGAATGAATGTAGTGTGGGATCCATCTCAATCCCAATAGGTCTTGCAATCGAATGTACAGTTGTCATCTCAAACTGGACAACCCTTGGTTTCTGGTTCACCCTAGCAACCTATCCATTCTACTATTCAAACTTCTTCACCTTCTATCGCTTCTCAGTCTGGGCCTAGATCGCATCGTACTCCACCTCAATTGACTGCTGCAACATCTGTTTCATCTACCCCACCTTCTTCTGGAGTATCGACATCTCTGGTTTCTACTCTTCCTGTATCTACTCCTCAGACATCTTTACCTCAGTCTAGACCCACGGTCCACACTTCGGTCCAGATGCCTGTAGGACAGCCAGGTTTAAGTACAGTTGTCACCAGTCAACCTCAATTTATTCAACAACTGTACCAAGGACAGTACCAATTCAGTCCTATTGTGCAGCAGCCAATCTATCAATATCAACCGTACCCTAGGTATACATATCAACAACCTCATCAACCCCAATATGGTCCAGTTAATCCTGGTTTTCCAGGAGGATATAATATCCCAAATGAAATTCCAATTCCTAGTTATCCTGGATATCCTCCTCCTAGGGCTGGTCTGACGACCTAGATTTTTAGGGACCCTAATCGTCAGCTATTGTTTATCGGAACTTTGGACTTGCCTGATTTGTCACACCTTACGAACGATCCAATTAACTATCTTCCATTTTGGCCACCAATGCCGAATAAGTTGCCTAGTGATATTCCTAAGTTTGAAGGTAAGCCAGGAGAGGACCCGTCGAACCATGTGATGACTTATCACCTCTGTTGTGTGTCTAATTCCATTTCAGATGATTCAATCCATTTAAGACTTTTCCAGTGCACTCTAATTGGTCTTGCGGCCAAGTGGTACATTGAGTTACTGCGAGCCACTTTTTATAATTTTAGTCAGTTAGCTACTTCGTTTTTAACTCATTTTCAGTTGCCAGTCAAATATGACAATGGCACGGAATTATTAACTTCGTTAAAGCAGTCAACGTCCACTTACATTTCAGATCACATTCATGAATGGAGACATCGACGGCGTTTAGTGAAAGTTTTTATCCCGAATCAGATCTTAGCTAAATGGTTTGTAAAATCTTTACTGCCCAAGATCATTGAGGATGTAGCTAAGGCCAGAGTCATTATTGAGGAGCAAGTAATTTCTCAAGCACAGTGCCTTTACTTAGTTTATACTCATTCAAGTACATTACACGAGAAAATCCCTGATCTACCCAAACAAAATCAAATCACTGCATCTCCTTTAGGGTCTCATGCCACTGATGGTATGATTGGTACGGTTAATACCAAAAGTAAGAAGAAGTCTTCCAAGAATTATTCTCCTATCATAACCTTGCCAGATTCCCCGACAGGAGATTCTTCTGCGGAACTTTCCGCCAATATTCATGTTGTAGAGTCATCTATAGCTAAATCAAAAACTGGTGGTAAGAAGAAAGGGAAGAAGAAGAATAAAACAGATAAGAATTTGAAAGAGAAACCAGCAAAAGTGGAACCAACTGATGAAAAACGCAATCCTTGTTATCCTTGTCTCATTTGTGACGAAGAGCATTTTACGAGAGACTATCCTCATCGTGCAGAGGTTGCGTAAATTGTCAAAGGTTCCCAAACTCCTGGTTTTTTGAAGGATCCTTTTCCAAATCAAGACAGTAAGATGATAGGTTCTTCCTCAAGTGCCAACGAAGAACCCATATTGATGATGTCCCATGTTAGGATTGCGACTCGATCACAAGATTATGGAAGTAAAAGTCCTGTTGATGGTAAAGAAGCAGAATTTTCTCATTCTAATCCATCAACCTCAGCTCCCGGCTCCGATCCACTACAGATCGAGAAACCTAAGCCAGACTTAGTAATCAAGCCGCCCGCCAAGGGTATACTTCGAAAGTCAGCTTTCAATCCACATGCGCGAGCGGCTCAAAACTATAACGTTGTTGAAGATTTAACTGTTTCACCTTCAGCAATGCTGTCTTTGGAAGTGCTGCAATCATGTCCAGCACAGCGTAAATTACTTTTGTCGGCTATAGGAGCTATTGACGTTCAGGACCCGAACCTTATAATTTTCGATCTAGAAAATAGTGCACCACGCTTACCTCACCAAATGGTTGTCCAGATTCCAGTGATAATAAAAAACAAACATCTTCATAGGACTGTGATTGATGAGGAAGCTTCAATGTGTATTATGTCGATACAGTGTTGGAGGTCGTTTGGTTCTCCTTCGCTAAATCAATCCCCGACGATTCTAAAGGCCTTTGATGGCCGTGGGTTTCATCCTTTTGGCATTCTATAGGATTTACCTATAGGGGTTGAAGGTAAAACCGTTAATTTAGATGTGGAGGTGGTTGATGCTCCTGTAGATTACAACCTTCTCTTGGGTCGTAATTGGTCTTACACTATGACAGTTATCGTTTCATCGGTATTTCGGCTTATAAAGTTCCATCATAATGGAAAGATCGTAACCTTAGACCAGTTGTCTTACTTTTCATCTGACCCAGCCTCTGTTGAAAGCATTCAGCATGTTGGTAAAACGACTATCCCATATAAGGATGTTGGAGTAGGACTAGTTAAAGATGCCGGTTTACTGGGAACTTTTCCTTTTCCTCCTATCAACGCATCGTCTTCTACTGCAACCATTCATATGACTTAATCAGACACCATTTTTTATTATGATCCTTGGATCATACCTTCTGAATCTGAGATAGAATCATTTGATGATCTTATGCCTTTGAGTCCATATGAAATTACGTATCAGGTCGTGCAGTCATTCTCCGACACATCTTCAACCAAAATTGACTTAATGAATGTGGTCCATGAGGAATCACTTTCGACATCAAACTCGAATTCAATAACATTTTCTGAACTTGTTCAAACTGATGAGAAAATTCGTGAAATCCTATGCGTCGATGAGTTACCATGGGAAGATCTTCATCACAAATCTTCGTTTTTACCCGAGGAAGATCGTTTTGAAAATGATTTCTCATCAATTTTTACGGCTGAATATGTCAAGGAAGCTCAGAATCCAATGAAACATCATGATTCCGAGTTAAACTTGGGAAATATTTCTCGAACTATTCCCCTTGACATTTTGATTAAGCCTGGAATTGTTGAAAACGTTCATATAGGTGCCTCTTGTACGGAAGATAAAATTCAAACATATAAGGCCCTATTTCAAGAATTCTGCGACGTGTTCGCCTGGTCATATGAGGAAATGTTAGGAATTGACCCCACAATTGTTATTCATGAAATCAAAACCTACCCAGATGCTAAACCCATCTGGCAACGTTTGCGTCAGATTCACCCAAGAAAATTTGTTGCAATTAAAGCAGAAGTTGAAAAATTACTCAAAGTAGGTTTCATTTATCCGATCCTCTTAACAGATTGGGTATTGAATATTGTTCCTATTAACAAAAAGAAAGGGACAATAAGAATATGTATCTATTATAGGGACATTAATCGAGCCTATCCAAAGGACAATTACCCAACACCCTATATCGATCAAATCATTGATGATTGTGCCGGCAGTGAAATATTCTCCTTCATGGATGGTTTTTCTGGATACAATCAAATCAATATTCTACCTGCTGATCAACCAAAAATGGCTTTCATTTGTCCATGGGGTACATTTGCTTATTGTAAATTACCTTTTGGGCTCAAGAACGTTGGGGCAAATTTTCAACGGGCCATGTCTTATGCTTTTCATGATATCAAGCACATTGTGAAACCCTATCTCGATGACTTGCCTGCTCATTCATTACATCGAGCTGATCATCTCGTCCATTTAGGAGCAATCTTTATGAGTTGTAGGCATTATCGGATTAGGTTGAATCCCCACAAGTGCGTTTTTTGTATTGAAATGGGTCGGTTACTGGGGGTTTTTGTTTTGAAAGCCAACATTCACGTCGATCCCTCGAAGGTTGAAGCCATTATCAAATTGCCTCCTCCTTCAAGTCTTCGCCAACTCCAAAGTTTGCAAGGGAAACGAAACTTTTTACGTTGGCTGATCCCTAACTATGCCGAAATCACAAAGGGTTTTACCCGGTTGTTGAAACAGAATACTCCATTCTTTTGGGACGAGATAGTTGAGAAATCTTTTGATGCACTAAAACACATGTTGACCCATGCACCGTTGTTGCATCCCCCCAACTACAACCAGGACTACTTCTTGTATCTCGCTGCCTCCCATTCCACCATCGGAATGGTGTTAGTTCAGGAAGATGAATTTGGTACTGAACATGTGATATATTACCTTAGTCGAACTTTAAATCCAACTGAGCTAAAATACTCACATGTGGAAAAATTGGCATTAGCAGCCGTTCAAGTTGTCCAACGTTTTCGTCATTACATTTTACTACGTAAGACTACAGTCATTTCTAATTGCAACACTATGATCTATATTTTGACCAAGCAATTGTTGGGGGGCAAGTACTCCAAGTGGATTGTGATCCTACAGGAGTTCGACCTGGAATTTGAAAAGTCTAAGTCAAAGAAATCTTTAGTTTTTGTGGAGTTAATGTGTGACTTCCCGCATGCTAACACGGAAACTCTGGCGGAGGAGCCCATTGTGGATGAATCCTTGTTTCTAATCAGCACTTTAGATCCGTGGTATGGGGATATCATCATTTATCTCCAAATCCAATCCTTTCGGCCAGATATTTCATGATCAAAACGTCGGAAAATACGATTCCAGTCCCAACAATTCAAAATTATTGGAGATACTCTTTATCGTCATGGGGCGGACACTGTTTTTTTACGTTGTTTAAATCATGAGGAAGCTGAAAGGGTCCTAAATGACTGTCACTTTGGAGTGTGTGGCGGTCATATGTCTAGGTACGCCACAGCCCAAAAGATATTGCGCGTTGGCTACTTCTGGCCGTCTATGTTGAAAGATTGTATTATCGCGGTCCAAAAATGCCACAACTTCCAAATTTGTTATCGAAAGATGCATGCTCCACCTACTCCTCTTCGCCCTATAATTTCTATTGGTCCTTTTGCCAAATGGGGTATCGATTTTATTACATGTAACCCTCGCTCGTTTGGGGGGCATGCGTATATTATCCTTGCAGTAGATTATTTTACCAAGTGGGCTGAGGCGATGCCTACATTTGAGGCAGGCGGAAAAACAACTGCGATTTTCGTGTTCAATCATATAATTGCTAGGTTTGGTGTTCCACAAGCAATCATCACTGATCATGGGCGTCATTTTCGAAACGTTATGATGATTGAACTTACAGGTCAACTTGGCTTGCGTCACGATAGTTCAACTCCTTATTATCCACAAGCTAATGGTCTGGTTGAAGCCATCAACAAATTTCTAGTCATCATGATCCGATGAATCATTGGGATTCATCGGTCGAATTGGCATAACATGTTATTTTCAGCGCTTTGGGTGTATCGAACCTCAGTAAAAACATCAACAGGGTTCACTCCTTTCCAACTAGTTTATGGTCTGGAAGCTGTGTTACCCATTGAGTGCGAAATCCCGTCATCGTGAATGGCCGTCGAATTACTTCTAGCCACTTCTGAAGAGGAAAGACGCTTGTTATACTTGGCTCAGCTAGATGAGAATCGACGCGATGCTGCATTAGCAATCGAATCTCATGCAAAACGTATTAAAGCTCAGTATGATCGAAATGTGACCCCTTGAAATTTTTCGGAAGGAGATCTAGTCTTATTGTAAGATCAGGCAAATGATAAATTAGGCGCTGGAAAATTCGTGCCTATGTGGCATGGTCCCTATGTTGTCAAGCGAAAGCTAGCAAAAGGGGCCTATGAATTTGTAGACTTTGACGGGGTCTCTTTAGGTAAACCCAGAAATGGTCTTTACCTAAAGAGGTATTATGCTTAAAATGAGTGTGGAGGATTTTAGTTAGGTTAGTTTTCTTTCTAGCTGGTGTGTTTTAGATTAAAAAGTGTGCTTAGCTTAGAGAGTGTTTTTCGTCATTATTCCTGCTTATCTTGGTTTTACTCTTGATGTCGTAGATGTTGACACCTCTCCAAATATACATTGGTTTCGCTGATGGTGCTTGTTGTAGTACACATAATATTTCTTCCGCAGCTTTGGTTAGTTATTCGCCCTTTGACGAGTTGGTATCTATGCATGGGCTAAGCCTTGGTCAAACAACAAACAACATTGCAGAGTATAGTGCAGTGATTGAGTTATTATCTGAATCTATTTCATTTGGGATTCAGAGTTTGATAGTGAGTTTAGATTCTGAACTCATTGTATTACATCTTAATAGAGTATATGCCATTAGAAATCCAGTATTATTGAGATTATTTTTTATAGTGTGTCTCTTGGAACGTGAATTTGACTATATTGAATATCAGCATATTCCAAGATCTTTAAATACATTAGCAGATGCAATTGCTTCTCAAATGTTAAGAAGACATGTGCAATAAGCATACAAGTAAATTTAAAAACATTCCATAACATGTTTAAGAAGATAAGCCGGCAATAGTGATATAATATAATATAGGAGTGTGTCAAAATATACATTGTCCTCGATCATAGGTTGAAAAACACCTTATAATCGGAAAAAATGATAAGTACAAAAAGCAAAATGTCTTATGTGACTACAATAGACGACCATCCCATCACTGGTGATGATCTCAATATGAAACCACTGCATGGGCCACCTTACAAAGGAACCTCCTAAAAGGTCCTGGGACCCCAATCGCATAGCATTGAAGACGACGAGGAATGTCATCTATGCTGGTCTGTGGAATGTCCCCTGCAAAGCGCCGTAGATGGATCTCCAACTCGGCCAAAGTCTCTGTTGATTCGTCCTGTGGGGCTAGTGCCACTGCAGCTGGTTGTTTCCTCTCGTAAGGCCGGAAAGCAGCTGGTCGTCGTGGGCCTACATCTGCATTTGAAACTTTTACTATCAGTTTTGGGACGAGATAAAAACAAAAAAATTAAAATTAGGAAAATGTTGAAAATGATTTTACCTGAGTCATCCCATTGCTCTCCTGGTGGAAGAGCCATGTCTGGGTCACCATGAAAATCTACCATAGGATAAGGAAAGCTTGGATAGAAAACACCTGGTTCTCCAACCATTGGAAATACTCAGGTTTTAATCAAACAACCTCTGTCCCCTCATCAGGATGGCGGGCCATAACTGCAACCCATCGCATCATTTTGGGCTCTCGAGGAAGCCCAGCTCCAACAGTGAGGTGCTGCGGGATCAACATCATAACCCTCTCTAGACCAAAGCTCACAACTATAGCACCATACCCAAAGGTATTCAGTTGTCCGTTTTTGGCCCTCGTCAGTTGGCCTTTCACATTAGCCAACACAGCATCGCACCAGTTGAAAATGGTGCCTCGGAAGTAATCAAATGCCATCCGCATCTGGGATCCAGTGGCTATATGTAGTGCTACCCTACCGCAGAGTTCAGTAACTGTAAACGAAATCACCATGAGTTCAGGACGGGATATGGTCTTGATTTCTATCCCTTTGTCTCGGTTCTGGACATTGCAGTACTCTAGTCGAAGGCTATCGACAGACTGGACACCTTCCCTAGCCCCGAATAGAGTCAAATGTTCACCTCTCCTAGGAAAACCGGTCAAAAAGTATATGTCTGCCGGCTCTATTTCGAGCTGGTACCCAGCAATGAAGAAGCACTGGTCCTGTATGCTCCATCTATCCACCAGCCACTGCAGAAAGTCCACTTGGGCCCTCATGCGAGGTATGGCCCAGAATTTGTACAAGCCACATTCCTTCAATGCATCAATCGAAGGTTGATGATTCATCATGGCAAGATCTACGTCCTCATGCTCCCGTTCTTGCCAATCAAGCATGATGTTTATCCTACATCTAGTAAAAAGGCGAATTAGAATATACAAAATTGAATTTTTTGGGTAATTTTTGAGTTCATTAGGTTTTAAAAACCTTTGCGTGGGGTACATACCCTCTGGTTAGGGACAGTGCATGAGGCCCACACCTTTCCTTCACGGCAGGTGCGTACCCCCAACTTTTTTCCCATTGCAAAAAATTCGGGGTACGCGGGTCTCCTGTGGTGAACCCGCAGGCCCCCCGCGCGGGTTTTTAAACCTAAAAAACTCCTAAAAAATAAACTGAACCCCTAAAAAACAATTTGAATTGGATAGAAATGAAGAGTAGGATGATGTGGATTACCTGGAGGAGACGACGTTTGATTCCAACGAACGGATTTTCCGAAATCTTCACGGGAAGTTTCTGACCAAAATCCCTTTTTTCTCACCCAAATCTCAAACGGTAAAAATGAATGGTTAAAAGTCCTTTTTATAAGTTTTTTGAATAAATAAATTGTAAATTTGTTTATGTTTCACTTTGAAAAGGTAATTTTTGCAACATTTTTACCCATTTTAAACAGGTATGAGTAATGTTTGAGTTTTTATTCAGGATAACGTATTTTTCGGGTGAAATCGTTCATTTTCGACGAAAAGACATTTCAGTCACCTTTAAGCTCTTTTCTGACTCCTAAAACATGAAAAGATCGCCGAGTTTTTCTTTTTAAGCTCGTTAAAACGGAACTAAAAAGACGGTCCTCTTACAGCCCTTTTCTGACCATAAAAACACGAAAAGATTACCGGATTTTTGTCATTTCAAATTCGATATTGGTCATAAGATGATGTGTCATTGATCACTTTTTTACTTTTTCGGAACAGAGGCACTAATTATGAAAAGTACTCCTTGGTCGTAAAAGATCAAGCGATTCTCTCAAGTATTATTTTATACTTTTTTGGGCTTGGGAGACACAAATTTACAAAAAAGGTCAACCCGGGAGTTTTCTTAAGTTTTTTCAGACTCTCTAAAATTGAAAAACACCGAGTTTCTCCTATACTGGACTCGTTAAATTTCGACAGTAAAGGACCTATTCAATTACAAACAGGAACGGACCAGTCCTTCTTAGGGTTCGAATTTAAACTAAGTTGGACTCATCTGAAGAATGAGCTTATAATCAAGCACATGTTATCCTCCTCAAGCTTGTAAAAAATAAAGAGGTACTTGCCAGAAATGGTGGGGGAAAAGAGAGAAAAATGAGCCTGTTTGTCATACTTTGTAACCACTCTTGAACACGACACTTTTATTCACCTGGGTTGGGAAATCCCTTTGCCTAACAGTTGAAATCAAACCACATTGAAAGTCTTCAGCCAGTTTCTGGGTATTAACTTTGGGTCAATTGTCACCAAACCATCTGTTGTGTCGTTAAGCATTCAAGAGGTCAGTGCAAATAAACCATTCATCTACAAAATATCTGTCATCCATCTTGACCATCCCTGAGTCAATCCTTGCAACTAAATTTCTTTAAACTTGATCTATGATTTCGTGTTGTAGGCTTGCCTATGACGGATCGCTTTCTATAGACTTCATCTCTTTATCTAGAAAGATGATCTAGAAATGGTGACTACCTTGGGATCTGCATGCTTCAATAGTAAGTTTCTCACCTTCGACGATAGGTTGCATCATTGACCTTCGATCGAAGGATTCCGTGACATGTTCGACATCGACACATCTAATCACATCTCATGGATTGTACTGAGTACTTTGAGAGCCATTGACATTAATGGTGGTTTCTCTCACACTTGTTAACAATTTACATCATTGACTGGTAATCAAGTGGTTTCTACCATGTTCGACTTTGACACATTCATTCGCATGGATAGAATCGTACTATTTCAGGAAGTAGAAATGAAGACCCTGGATCTAGTTTCCACCATCGAGGTTGCGAGGAATTTTGTATTCATTATACTATGGACTATTCATAAACTAATGGCTGCGTCCATACTGTGTCTATATGTGTCTATACTTGTGATGTATTACAAGATCATTCCTATATCAGAGCAGTAGTCAGTTTTCTAGTTAGTTTTCATCTGAGTATGGGAATGCCTACCTCAGCGATGATATGATCTCATATATATATTTTGCATTGAATGTTTTTACAGGTTCCAATCGGGCTCTCCACAAGATGATCCTCGAAATGATAAAGTACTTCACTCTTCCTAGATGATAAATGAAAATCCTCATCTACTACAGACTTCGCACTTTAGGGGGCAATCTGTTACACAAAATTATCGTCACCATGACTATTTGCAGTCAATATGGGTCTATCATCACTTATACTATCCTCCTAAGCAAGTCTCAGACCTCAGCTCTTCATGTCAAGCATTGCAAATGAGAGAAAGACATTAAAAATCAATAAAGCTCGGGTTCCACACTTTCTCTCACTTTTGCCTGCGGGCCCGCACCCTTTGTTCATGTTACCTGCATATCTGCACGCTCTCTCTGTAAAGGGGTGGGTGTGTACCCCTGTAAAAGTAAAAAAGGTGCAAGTTTATTCTAAAAAACTCACTTTGGGTTAATTCTAGATGATTCTAGAAGGAATTTTGACGTGGATTGTTCGCTCCAAGGTGGTTCATGCATCCCAAAAGAGAAGGAGCTATCCCTTTGAAGGAGGATTCTATCCCTTTGAAGGAGGACCTAGTAACTTCCCTCCATTGCACTATAAATTGAGGCATTGGGTTAGTTGCTAGGGAGGTTAGAAGCTGAACATTTTTTAGGGTAAATGCTGGTGAAATCAAGACTTCCTAGTTGAGCTTAAGAGGAGAGATCACATACCTTTTTGGCTTCATTGGGAGTGAGTGAAACTTGTCAAAGTAGAGGAGACTTCTTGTCGGACCCTGGGAGGAGCTTGTACATCATCAAGGCACAGGTTGTAAAGTTCTTCTTTGATTCGAATTAATACAATCAGATTCATTTTTCTCAACAAATTGTCTTATGTGGTTTGTTTCATAATCTCCTTGATCATTATGATGGGTATGCTTTATGATATTGGCTTTTCAGGTGCTATTTAATTTGTTTGCTTGTTTTTGTTTGCGGACTTACTTCAAAGAAGCTCATTTGGAGCAAAGGAGTGAGGCTTCCACAAACTTGCATTGGACCCAAGGTAGGCCTAAAACACTTGTTTTCCTTTGTTTTTAATTTCATATTTAGAGAAAGATAGTTTTTGATTGGCTTTCATGTCACTAGATATCTTTAGATACTAGGGAGGTCGATCTTGTCTGCAACCTTGACTCATTCTGTGTGACAAGGGCCATTATCATTATCAGTGGTTCCTCTCATATCTGCTAATGGCTGTCATCACTAGCTAGTAATCTGATGGTGTCTACCATCTTTTACTCCAACACATTTATTCACATGGTTAGACTAGTACTATCAAGTAATGAGGTAGAATACCCTCGATCTAGTTTCATCCATTCAGGATACTATTTCAGGATTCATACAAGATCTACAAGTATGATGGCTATGGTCGTACAAAGAGTCATCTAATCATGGCTCCACAATGTGTAATCAATGGATGTGACTTTAATCATTGTACATGTAAAATGGCTTATATTTTGAGTATGGGTATGCCTCCCTCACCAGTGATATCATGATGATAATGTATTATAATAGTGTTAGGTCCTTATAATACTAGTGTATTCACCTTATTGTTATTGTTAGTCTAATCCCTATTGTTATTTTTGTGCTAATGTATCCTACATGTTGTTATTGTTATGCCCTTATATTATTATTTTTATGTAGTCTCTAATAATATTGTAACCCCTTAGACTCCTATATATACCAGTGAGTTCTTACCATTTGTATCATATAAGAATTGTTCATTTATGTGATGTAAAAGAGGTTTCCACCTCGAAGGAGAGTGGCATGTTAGGTCCCTATAGTACTAGTGTATTCCCTTATTGTTATTATAGTGTAGCCCCTATTATTATTGTTGTGCCCACGTATCCTCCATGTTGTTATTGTTGTACCCCATAAAAGGCCAATATTGTTACTGTTGTGCACTTACATTATTATTGTTATGTAGGCTTTGATTATATTGTTACCCCTTAGGCTCCTATATATACCAAGGAGGTCTTATAATTTGCATCATCCAAGAAGAGTTTATTTCTCAAGTCGTTCATTTAAGTTTCCTTCTATTTTGCGAGTTGGATGCATAACAAACAATTAATTGGTGATCTCAATGAGTCGATTCGTGATCAAGACTTTTCACCTAGGAAAGCACTTCAGTCCTTAGCTATAACTTCCGACTTTGTACTTTAGTGGGGAATATATTAGAGGTCATATTGTTTTATCCAAACAAATGGCCCTGAACCTGGATCTATCATAATCCATTTACACCTTACAATTGTTCCTTACAAATCTAATAGAATTATCTTTTGAGAAATTATAAGAATCCTAGATTACATTGGCTGAAAACACTAATTTAAGACCTCATCACACTTACTCTCTTGGCAAATTGTGATGGAAAAAATTGCACACATGGAAATTTCACAGGTCAGTGCAAGTTTCTCTCATAGAAATTCTGAAGAGCACCTCGAAATGGGGAAAAGTAAAAATTAATTTCAATGACTTTCTCTCTAGAAGCTTTAAGAGTGGTTTTAACTATTTATTGTTGGATAAAATATCGAACTCCTACTATTGAGGTATTATCTCTTATCTCCTATAGCTTACCTCCCTCTAATGTGGATCTAAGCCTTAGAATGGTAAAACAAAAACCACCTCATTTACCCTATAAATCTAGCACTTCCCATACAGTTTTGTTTGGATTTTGGAGACTATGATTATGCTCGTTTGCTTCTCATTTATGTTTAGATGTCAATAATCCATCCACATGCTTTAGGTGTGATTGAGGTCTTACCATTATGGAAAAGGAAGGACAATATAGTTGGGAGAGATTCATAAAGTCAAGACCTACAAGGATTGAAATATTTTCATGTTATTATTAGTACAAAAGTGCATTGTTTCTCGTATATATTATGTCTTGTTCATGCATATATAGAATATGAATCATTAACTTCTTATTTAGTGTTATTTGAATACGTTATTTTTTATACTAGGTTATCTTGCTCGGTTTGGATGATTTGCAAGTTCCATTTATAGAAATTAGAGTTGGAGCTAGAGTTAAAAAGTAAGGAGAAGCAGGAAGCTTGTTGTTGATCCCTAATCGTTGATATTAGAAAAATCTATGTAAATATTTAAAATAGAAAAATAAAATAGGTTGGAAGACGAAGAGACATTGGGAGATGAAACCCAAAAATATCCCTCACCTTGTATATCCAAGATTTCCTTTAATGTAAAATAAAAAATTCATTCTTGGAGTTAATCCTGGCCTAACATGGTATGAGAGCTAGTTCCCAAAATTAGTTTTTCTACTATGTAACTCCAATTTTCCTGCCACTATACACTATCGCTATGTGTTCCATGTATCTGTGAGTTAGTTCCATAATATGCATTAATGGTAGTATGCACTGAATCTCTATTTTTGGTGTATTGAATGCAATGGTTGTTTAAATTTTGGTCAAAACCCCTGTGTGATTATGTATGCATGTGGTTATGCTAACTTGTAAAGCTGACCTACAAACAATCATTGAGGTAGTTCTAGCATACACTTGCCATAGGTTTTCATGCATTCAAACCAATTTTTTCAAGTTTTTTAAGAAAAAAACCTAAAAAAAAAATAAATAAATTAAAAAGCTCAAAATATTAAAATTTAAAAATTTAAATTATTATATATATATATATATATATATATATATATATATATATTTATATATTATATATATAGATATCATACATATATATATATATATATATATATATATAATATATATATATATATATATATATATATATATATATATAATTATATATATATATATATAATATATATAGATATACAATATATATATATATATATATATTATATATATATATATATATTATATAGATATAATATAGATATATATATTAAAAACAATTCCATGCCCACCTTAACTGACCCACCCAACCACCCCTCCCCCACCCTCCTCCTCCCCTCCCACCACACCCTTCCCTCCTTCCCACTCCGCCCACCTCACTCAACTACACCCTCACTCCCTGCCCACCCCACGGCCCAACCAACCCTGGGTGGCAATGGGTCGATTCCCTAATTAATGAAAAAATGTAAACGGGTATAAAAACTGTTAATAAAAAATTGGATAACTATAATATGTAGTGAAATTATGTGTTTTTTAAATTAGGAAGGTGTATTGGGTTCATATTGATAGGGGGTTAAATAATGTGATTTATGAGGTATTTTCCTATATGTAGTCAAATAAAGGGTATTGTTTAATATGCCACGAATGCACGTGATATGTCAAAGGTTCGTTGGGTGAAGACTTCATGAGATACCCCCTCTCCATGTTGTCTAAACATCTACCCATGACTATCCCTCTCACCTCCTGATTATGACCTTGTAACTTAGTTACAATTACTAGTTTCCACCTATTTCATTACAGGGGGAGATTCCTACAATACTTGAGGCAAACATTGTATCACTTCTATAGTGCTCTTGCAGGGTTCCCTACGGACCAAGTGTACTTGCTCTAGTAAAGTATATATCAAGAGGGCATGATAACTACTTCTCATACCTTCATTGATTGGACTTGGTCCCTCATCATACTAGGCTTCTGTTTGGAAGACCATATATCCACTCTTTTGTATTTTGGGGTCTAGTCCTAATCACTCATAGTGGAAATTTTGGAGAGTTTTTTTCTTAGTTGAGTGCTCTATGCTCCTAGCTTGCTTTAGGATATTTTTGGTATTTGTTATTTTATATTTCCACAGTGGCTAAGTGATTGAATTGTTGATCAATAAGGATTTGTGGTATTTCTCCTAAGAGTGCAGAGCACTCACTTCAGAGGCATAGGTTAGGTGATATTGGTTCACCAGAGCTAGTTATACATGATACAGAGGAAGTGAAACTTCCCTCAAAGGGATTGCCATCAAAATATGAACTCAAAGCTCAAGGGTTTCAGCATGATCTTAGTGATAGTGTCCTTAAATGAAAAATATTCCCATCATGTTCATATGCTAGTTTAGATCAAATTGAGACCAAGGATATCCCAAATACTTTTGGTCTCAACGTTAATCCCTTACCTAAGGATGATTCAATGGTTGTGTCCTTTGTTGCAAATTTAGGTCAATATTCTCCTTCATTCTCTCCTTATTTTATGATATCTAATGTAAGTATCACTAGCATTGCTACTGGAGCTAGGGGTGTCCATGCCTCATCATTTGTTGTTGGTGTAGGAGGATTCTCCCCTCATTTTTTATTATATATATATATATATCTATATATTCTTATATATATATATACTCTATAGTATATATATATTATATATTATTATATATATATAATATTAGATATAGATATAGATATGTATATATTATTTTATTAATTTTTGTAGCTTTTTAGCCTTCATCCACTGCTAACATGAGTGATGGGACCCAAGCTTCTACTTCTTATGTTGGTGCAATCACTTTTGGGATGTTATTGATTGAGATTCCTACAATCTCATCCACATCTTCACTATGGAAAAGGATAACACAAAAAACATATTAAAAGATGGCATTTTTAAGGCTTGAAATCTCCCCCCAACTAAAATTAGGTGAATTTTGAGGAATTTATTGGGCCTTCTAAGGAAAATAATAAATTAAGAGTTATGGATTTTGAAAGGAATAGGAGGAAGAATAATTTTTTTATTCCATTTTCAATTTATCTCCTCGTAGGTTTACTCAAATTTCAAGTGTGAGCACTCATCAGATGTGAATTTAGATTCCACAGCTAATGTGTAATCACTCTGCATACTTTTGAGTAGACCCACATTGATAAAAATTGAAAATACATGAAAGAAATGTGTAACAAAATAAATAAAACTATTTTTTCATTGCATTTTCAACATATATCCTTATACATTTACTCAAATTTCAAGTGTGGAACTAATTGGATATAGATTTATATTCCACCTCTAATGCATATTCACTTTCCTTAAGTGGACCCACACAAATAAAAAATGAAAACGCATCAAAGAAGTGTGTAAATAAACATTTTTATTTCATGTAGTTTCAATATTTAGCGGTGTTGGTCTACCCAAAAATATTTAGAGTGGGTTCTCATTGGATACAAATTCTAATTCCACATCCAATGAGCATCTATACTTAAATTTTGAGTAAACATGTAAGGATATAAGTCAAAGATATGATTAAATGAAGTATTTTTCTTCTATTCCTTCAAAACATATTTACCCCTAGGGATGAAATCACCTTTTTGATCTACTCATTCCTTAAAAGTTTAATCTTTTAGTACATTTTTCAGTTTTAGGACCTTCTTTAACCTCGAAGTTCCCATAATGGGGTGTTGTGCATGCCCGCACAACGAGTATGATCAATCTAAGTCAAATTCACCATATGAACGTATTTAATGGATATTATTGTTGAAAATGGTTACTTCCTATAGTTAGAGTTTTGAACCATAACGAAGGAAGGGAAGAAACACTTCAATCAAAGAGAAAATAAGAGATATGTATTAATATATAATTATGGTTTGATAACTTACCTGGAAAATTGAAGGTTTGGGTAGATCCACTAGATAAATCTTCTTACTCTGAGATTTTCCTTGAGAACTTGCACTTCAAATGAACGAGTACATGTGGAAACAACATATTTCAAAAATACGTAAGTTCTCACATTGATAGAAATTAGAAAACCAATTCATCATAATAATGCATAATAAAAATACATACAATTGGGACCAATTAAATGTTTTTCTTATTAACGAAGTAAACATCAATGTAGGGATTTGAAACACTCACTTCTTCACTATATGGATTGCTTGAAACCTTCATGTGGGTCCCTCTACACTGGACCACTAAAGCTATCCTCGACAATGTCTTCCTCCTTAGCACATGGATAGTGAAAGAGAAGGACTCTCTTTCCAATGTTAGATGAATCATGGAGAGGCAAGGAAATATGGGTTTCCTACATGAATGATTACTTAAAAACAAAAGAGATTTCAAACGTATGGACATGAAATAAAATTACAAAGATAACTTATTCTCTCCTCTACAATAGTCAAAGAATCATTAAATACCCACTCAAGGTAGTTTGGGTCATTAGGGACATGATAAAATAGTTAAACACTTAGTATAACCCCTAAGCCCTTGGCAAAAACACACCATTTTGTACACATTTAAATTTCATTGTACAAATTGAAGGCATGCGCTAGTTGCTTGAAGAAGGCTAGTGTATACACATGTCATGCTTATAGTAAGAGTCACATATGAATGCATTATGCTAGAATAAAATGTGCCTATGTGAACTCAATTTTATTTTTTGAACAATTCCTCAAAAATAGAGTGAGTTTGAAATAATAAGGGGATCATACGATTAATCCAAAACATGTATCTTATAGTGTGAAAAAATATTATTTAAAAAATCTCTCCTAATGTGTGAGTTAAGGAGGGAATCTAATGGTTGAAATACATTATAAAATACTAGAAGAACGTTTTCAAATGTCCCTAGTAAGAGTACATCAAACAGTGATCCAAAAAAAACTTTTAAAAGGAAAACAAGTTAACATAAATCATTTCTTGAGGTGGGAATACCCATTCTAAAATATAGAAATGAGTGGCTTCAAAATAAAGTACACTATAGATCCATGAATATATAAAATAGTAGAAAGCATGGCCATGGACAATGTCAAAATATCATAGCCATGAGCAATAGTCAAGGGAGATATGTCATAGTTACAAATTAAGATGATATCTTGAGCAATGAGTGAACTAATTAATCCCCTTTAAAGTACCATAATATAGAAACAACTCAGGAAACAACATAAAAAATGTTAACGAAATGGAAGCATCACAACAAAGATGATTCCAGTAGTAGGAGTTGATGAAGGTACCAAAAAATCAAAGATGTTGTGACAAAGTTAAGGTGTTCAAACCAACTGCAAAAAGTAAAAATATTCACCATGTGAATATATGAGTCGAAGTTTATCATGGGAGGAAACACTTGATATTGGTAATTTATGTATACCATTAACAAAATAGACACAACAAATTGTTTATGATAATGGGAGTCTAGGTACCTTGTGCATTCTAACAAGTGTAGATAAATGAGCTGAAGTTGAATACCTATAGAATGTATAAATTAGGGTACATTGATGTATTCCCACTATAAATACTAATGGAATATACCACTAATGACTACAAACCCAAAGGTACTAAGTGATAATCTATGTTTTATTCATAAAATAAATGAGTTGATTTCACTGGGAAAAGATACAATGCAATGAGAGCATTGAACAATCCCACCTCAATCAACATGAGTGAAACTAGAAGGCTAATTATTTGGAAGGACTTGGATGAATAATTGTGAAGGATTCCACCAATTCCATTTATTGCATGCTCCAAATGGAAGTTCACATAGAACATAACCTGTGAGAAATTACCAACGCTAAAAGATGTCGACGGAGATGAGGAATTCCAACAATGATGAGGTTCCAAGCCTAATGTACTTAGTGAGTTTAAATTTGTAAATAAGGGAATTTACATTGAACACAAGGGAAACCATTTAGTGAATGATGAATAATGAATTTCATTGTTGAGCCAAGGTTACCTATCAGTCATGTAAACAGGGAAATAGTGCTACTCTTTGTCAAACTCTTAGAACAATTTTTCATAGTCAATGAGAAAAAATTGTAAGGAAGAAGTCAAGGGAGACCTTCCATACTAAAATGAGTACATGAAAAAGATACTTATTGATATTGAAAGTAAGTTGAAAAATAGGAAGGTTGAGATAATGAGTGAAGAGGAAAATATAGAATGGTTGACAAAGAGTTAAATTCTCTTGAACACAAGTTTGACATAATCGTGACCTAGGTAGCATATACACAAGAATGAACAATGATATAAGGATGCATCAACAAATTATCCATATGATTAGATGGGTGACCAATAAAACAAGTTAAAAGCAAATATTCGTGTCTTAAGGTTATGCTATAACCCACCCCAATGAGTGAAATACTCATAAGTTGGTGCTTTCTTCAAGGTTTACATGACTCATGGTTGCTGCGAACACTAAGCTAAAAATTAATTTATTTTAAACCACTCTTTTATCAAATTTTGACTTTTGTATTTGGGATATTATAAAAAAAAAAGGTAAAAATAATAAAATATTTCTTTAATACAATGGAGGGAATTATTTTCGTAGGTAAGCATACTAGTTTTGATGCGTGGAACATGCTTATGCTCATTGCAAGAAAGGTATGTAAGATAATGAAACTTGTGAAACATTTTATCGAGGGATGAAAGTGTCAATTTATGAAGGAAAAAGATGCAAAGTGACCTACTAAAGAGAATGCATAAATGGCAGGTTATGAAAGAGAAATTTGAAGTCGACCTTAGGATTAAAAACACAAATTGTTAAATCTAATGTATTAATATAGCTCAATAGTGGGAGCCCCTTTAGAAATGGATAGAACAAGTTTTAAAAGGATGTAATAAGGATTCATTAAATAGTCGTGGATGGACTAAATAGATCTTTCAAGCGTATGAATTCAAATCATCATGTGTGTGAAATGGAGACAAGGTATTATCGAAAACACTTATGAAAAGGAAAGTTGTACGACAAATTATGCCACTTCTCAACAATGAGAATGGTTTCATGTAAAACTTTGGTGGGGTTGATTCTAAGGAAAAAATGTAAAAGGAAACTAATAATGCATAATGCAAGATGGAAAACCTAACCTCTATGTTATCTTTGGGATACAATACTTGTTAGAGTGGGTTGACCTAGCAGATACAAAAGAAAATATCTTCGAAGCTATATAGACATAATTAAAAACACTAGGTTAATTGTTAACATATAAAATATACAAGAATTTGATTAAATATCATGTGTTATGGAATACAAAATTTGAAAACAACAAACCTTATATGTACACTATGATATAAAGAACTACACAGTCTTGTGGCCTATGCATTGTAGTTTTCTAGGTCAATCCCCATGTCAGACTCGGGCCAAGGAGTCCTTTGGTACCCAAAACCTAGAGCTTATATTTATATAAGAGAATATTATAAATGATAAATATCTCCCGATGGTATATCAACCATAGTCATGGCTTCAAGGAAAGTATCCTGTAAAGGAAATTCATCATCCAAGAAATTGTGAAAACTAGAAGCGTTAGTAACCCAAATGGGTGAAGAAAACTAATCATATTCCATAAAATGATGGAGACTGTAATCAATATTGGTGTATTTCATCAACAAATGCTCATTATTACTAGGTTTGAGGAACTAGAAATTGAGATATTAGAATTAATAGCAACATAGCATTCCCTAGAGGAAACAAGAGGAAGAAAGGGCTCCCATGTCCCCATTGGAGAGATCACTTTATCAATCGATGGGACCATGTATAAAAAAGGAAAATATGAGCATAACTACCCATTCTAAAAATAAATTTATCTCTAAGGATATGATTCCACATAATTCACCCATGGTAGGGTAGAGTCTAATCAAATACTAGGAACATATAAAGGGGTATCTTGGACTAAGATCAAATTAAGATGGTTATTTTTATATGAAAGGTAATAAATAGTAGAAATGATTCCATTATTATGAAAACGCATCACTCAAAAAAGTGTAGACGCCACAACATTCATAACATAGATATAATAATTCCCAAGGAGCATATTGAAGTATAATGGACAATCCAACACCACCATATTGACCAATACAATCTTCTCACTTTGTGTAATAAGCATCTAAGTAATAATCTCCAAATATTCACTAAGTATTCTATAAAAAAACCAACAATTGAATAGAACTAATAAATTTCTCAATTGTGAAGGATAGAGTAATTGTGGATGCTCCTTCATCTACTATACATCGATAAATAGTTTTGGAATAAAATCCAACCTTTGTTTGGAAAAGTGTAGAAGGAAGTAGAGGCCTAGAAATATTATTCCAATGAAAGGAAACACTCTAAAATTTATAGGTGTTATGTTATAAGTGAGCATAATTCCCACTTGTTTAGTTGAACCTAAACTACAAATGTAGAAGACATGGTTGGTAGACACTTCAACCCCAAAAAAGAGTAGGATTGGAAAGATATCACATTGGCATAATGAATTAACTAACCAATGGTTCAATAGATTTCTCACAAACCATAGGAGGTTCATGAGTATAGGAGTCTTCAGAGAAGACAATAATATTTATACCACTAAAATATTAAGGCACAAATAGGGAAGGTGATCTCACTTACGAAGCCTATAATGGAATTTAGGTTTCAATCTTATTTGTATAAGTCTCTTAGTAGTATTAATTCCCTTAGCATAGCTGAAAGAATTTGGTTGCATTCCCCCAACATGAATGGAAGTGGTTTGTTTCATTCTCCCAACATGACATGTATGTTGACAATAATATTGAGAGGGGGGGGGTGAATCAGTATTATCTAATTCTTTTACCAAAACTTCCTTATTTATACTTTGAATTATTTTTGCATACCAATACCATAAATAATGAGCATGAACAAGAAAAACAGACAGTCACATCAAAGAACACCAGATATAAGGTGGAAACCCAATGTGGGTGAAAACCACCTGCTGCAATATGTCTCTATCTTCTTTCAAATTAGAAACTCCTTTTACAATGGTCTTGTACTGGTGCAGTCCTTTACCAGTACGCAGGCTGCAACCTGCAGAGAGCTACAACTCTCTCTCGTTTTCCAGTCTCTCCTGGAAGGGAGCTACAACCCCCTACTTCTTTTCAAGGACCACTTTTCATAAATTTTCAAACTGGATCCATAAATATCAAGTAATATAATTTATCAGTCAGCTGCAGTAACCAGATCAACAATAACAGAAAACTAAAACCAGAACACCTCCTGCGGCATCTCCTGCGGCGCCTCCTGCGGCGCCTCCTGTGGCGTCTCCTACGGCGCCTCCTGCGGCGTCT
>APFE030982663.1:89552-122876 GCA_000404065.3 Pinus taeda
GTACTAGTACGTAGGCGCCGGCCTACAATCTTCTCTCCTCCAGGTACCACGTTTCATCAATTTTCATACTGGATACACTGAAGCACAACACATAATCTGAAAGGCCACGTTTCATCCAATTTTCATACTCGATCCATAAATATCAAATGATCATCAAGTACCAGTAAGTCACCCAGATAACCAGATCCACAATAATAGAAAACTAAACCCAGAACACCTTCTGTGGCGTCTCCTATGGCGCCTCCTGCGGCGTCTCCTGCGGCGCCTCCTGCGGCGTCTCCTGCGGCGCCTCCCGTGGCGTCTCCTGCAGTGCCTTCTGTGACGTATCCTACGGCATCTCCTACGACGACTTCTGTGGCGACTCCTGTGGCGTCTCTTGCGGCGCCTCCTGTGGCGTCTCCTGCGGCACCTCCTGCGGCGCCTCCTGCGATGACTCCTGCGGCGCCCTCCTGCGGTGCCTCCTGCGGCGCCTCCTATGGCGAATCCTGTGGCAACTCCTACGGCGCCTCCTGCGGCGACTCCTGCGGCGCCTCCTGTGGCGACTCCTGCGCGACTCCTGCGCCAACTCCTGCGGCGCCTTCTGCGGCGACTCCTACGGCGCCTCCTGCGGCGCCCTCCTGCGGTGCCTCTTGCGGCGACTCCTGCGGCGTCTCCTGCGGCGCCTCTTGTGGCGCCTCCTGCGGCGTCTCTTGCGGCGTCTCCTGCGGCGCCTCCTGCGGCGTCTCCTGTGGCGTCTCCGCACTTCCGTAGCTGCAGCGCTCGAGAGATCACCCTTCACAGATTCGCTTTCCACTTCTTCATATAGATCGAGCTTTTGAAACAATAACCCAATATTTCAGATCTTAAGATATTCAACCCAAAAGCATACACAAGCCAAATGATCTCCTTTGCTTATATAGGCAAGCTCTTAATAATAATAAAATAAAACAATACCATGGGCCAAAACCATAACAAACCAATACCCTCAACTCAATACTAGGGATCAACACGTGTGTCGAGATGCCATGGTCCAAAAACCATAGGTTCAAATTCCAAGGACTAACTACCATGGACCAAAGGTAAGTTTTCCCACATGAAATAAACTTTTCTCTGCATAAAATTCCGTGAGCTTTTCTCCACTAATTCTCATCATATTGAGAGCCATGCCATGGGTGTTGCCATCAAGTACAACATCTGTAACATATAACCATACCAGAAACATAATGCCAACAATGTAGTGGTTAGTTATGTGCCCCTAACATGACCTGTAGTGATCAGTTGCATGCTTCCAACTTTAATTACAATGACTAGTGGTAAGTCACCAACATGATTCATAATGGTTGGTAACTTGTTCCCAACATAACTTGTAGTGGTTTGTGACTCTTCTCTAGTTTGTCTAGAGTTGATTAGACTCTTACCCCCACATGAATTGCAGTGGTTGATAAGATTTTGTTAGTAAGGTTAGAAATGACTGGACTTTGTCCCCATCATGACTTGTAGAGAATAGTATTTTTTCTTAAGGTCCTCACTTCCTCTTTTCATTTCTCCTATTTCTATTACTTTTATACTTTGGTTACTGGAAGCTAGAACTTGACTAGATGAGTTAGAAAGAGGAGACATACATTTCACTTGAAAAGAAGATACAGAGTTCATATCAATATGATTCTCTTGAAATAAGGTGTTTATCTAAGAAAATTCAAGAGCATTTTCAATATCTAGAGTGGACCATAACAAAACCTATAGTCAAATATTCAATTTAGGAATATTTAGGGTAGCGATCAAGGGGGACCCAATATATCAAATGAAAAGAAAAATAGAACAATCCCCATTAGAATGTGGTCCACTCATTAGTGTTTTAAATAAAATTTTCCATAATTGTAATATTGATAAGTTTTTACCTTATGGATTTGTTCAATGAGGCTTGGGTCCCCTTAAATTGTGTTTGAAGAAGAGTGTCAATATGGTCAAACCTTCACCATTGAGAAGGTTACTTCACACTTTCAAGATGAAGAACATGAGTTTTCCTAAACCAATGGAGTAGTTAGGAAGCCACTTTAAATCAAGGACTCAAAAGTGAAAAGACAAATACAACCTAAGGCCAACTAAATAAAAAGAGAAAAGTATCTAAAAAATACCTAAAAAGAACAATAGGAAAACCACTTTCCCAAAACCTAGCCCACGGTGGTTATGGCCTGAAACTAGAGAAATGAAGAGATGAAAAAATGGCATTATATAGGAAAGCCTGGGATGAGCATGGCCCACGACCTACTAACAAAGCTATTATAAGTAGTTGCACTGATCTCCTAGGCCAACTTTGACTAGTGAAAGTAACCAGATTTCATGGGGCACCCACTAGGAGGAATATTGTACCCAATAAATTTCTATACCCAAAAGCATATTTATTCCCCCTTACAATCACTCATATAAGACATAGGATAAAATATTGTGTATTAATTTGTAACCACTAATTGAGGGAAACAATCGCTATTTGAAACCACACATGTCACCAAGGTAACTTAGCACGAAGATTTGTGATGGAAAAATACATAAATTAGCGTCCCCACAAATATTCCCCATATGCATGGTAGTCAACATGCATCAAGATAGGCTAGTGAGGGGGGAGCTATCTTCACTTACCTAAACACAACATAGTGCTGAATTCATGTGTTATAAGAGTTTCCCTAGTAGCACGCATATGATGTTAGAATTTAGCCATTATTTAGCAAAATTATATGATTATTTGAATGAACTTGTAGAGTTAGCTCTCTAAACCTAATCCAAAGCCCTAAGGCTATTAGACTTGTTTATGTTCCTAGTCAAAATGTAAAGTTTAATAGCTTTTAGTTTTAAGTGTTCGTTTTAAGGGCTTTTGTTTGCTCACAGTTATTGAGACGCAATTTATGCTATTAATAGAATTTAAAGAATAATCTCGTAATAACAGAGAAAAAAAAATCACTTATCCTTCAATGGATTTAGTTTCAAGTAAGCATAAAACATGAAAATTTCATACCTAGATTGCAAGAAAAGTTTCGAAAGAAAATAGAATGCTATTTTTTTATTATTTAAAATGAAAATTAATGCACCTAATTTGACATAAGTAAAAATGGCATTTCTCATATAGTACTTCCTACAATTCAAGACGAGAAAAATAACATTAAAAAAGGTGAAAAACAAGAAATTTTTGTAAAAACAAAAAACACAAGTTTAAGAGATATAAACTTCTTGTGAGTGAAACATGTGTATGTATGCACTTCAACAAATTCAATCGCAAAAAATGAAAATTCACCATGAGAAAGAAAGAGAAACAAAAGTTTTGAATGAAAAAGAACATATAGAAAAATAAAATCACAATAAATGACTATTACCTAGTAACTAACATAGCGATAATGGAATACTGAACAAGCAAATACATATTTATAAATACAATCATAGCAAATTACAATTGATGAACAATAAGATTAGATAAAAAGATTATGAATGACAAATGACATATTAACAAAATTAATAACAACTAATGATGATAAAACAAAATAATAGAGATAAGGAAATTCACAACAAGAAGTAACATTTTAATAAAGATAAAAATCTTCAACCAATAGGACATCCATTTCTTTGGTGAATTTTATTATTTTCTTTAGATTTGTGAGTCAAAACTTTCCTCCAAAATCTTCTGATATTGACCTTTACTAGGTGGATAAGTTATTTTTTCTATCTATTAATATAGTTCTTTCCTTCCATTTTAATTTCGGCTTTGTACCTTTTATCTTATCCATTTTAAAGAACCCATTAGAAGCATCTATAAGGAATTTTCCAACATTTTACATTCATTATCAACTTTTGCCTCCAAAATCATGTAGGATTGTTTTTTGATAGGTGGATAATATTTTCTTTCTATCTATTCATGTAGTAGCTTCTTTTCATTTTTATTGGGATTTTGCATCTTTTTATCTTATCTAATTTGAAGAGCTTATTAGAAGCATTGGTTTTTTATCCATTTTGTACATTCATTTAGTGTATTAAAATATTCTTATTCATGACTTAATATGGTTTAATATATTAAAATTATCATAGTCCATATTTATAAAAGCTAACTAAAATCATTTGTAATCAATTATTATAGTTGATATGATGATATGAAGTATTTATGCCATTATTATAATAAAAGTACATATTAATTGCACTGAGTATTGAGGTGCTCTACAACTTAGTATAAGGTGGAAATTTTCATGAATAAATGAACAAACATAAACCTTACATTAACAAATTAAAAAAAAGTAAACAAGTGGAATACCTCTTAAACAACACAATTAAATTAAATGAAAAATAAATAAGTAGTCTAAATCCATCTTAAACTTGAATATATTGAGGGTAATATTTCTTAATGTGTAAATTTTCTTAACATGAAGGAATTAATAAATCACATGAATTTAAACAATAAGATTTTTTTTTAATCCCTCTAAATGTTTGATAGATATAGACTTTATATGATCTCTCATTTTTTAAATATATAATATTAACTCAATATATCGATTACATTTGGGTGATAAAGATAGCAATCATTCCTCTTAAAAACTTGAACTAAACTCACTTAACTAATATAATATATACTATAAAATAATATTTCATAGTATTGTATTAATTATTTAATATATTTTTTAATATCATATAACATTATAATTAAAGTGATTAATGTATTCATAGGGAAGAATAAGAAATTTATAGACTTCGGAATGGAGAGCGATTAGGTCACAGCGATTAGGGTTCAGAGCTCCTCTGTCACAGCGCAGTCTGTGATTCTCTGGATCGACTCAGGCGCTGAACCAAGGGCCCTGTCGTGCATCAGAGCGGCAGGACGGTAAGGAAATCAAATGGACTCCTCGCAGGAGGGGGCGTCAGAGCCCTCCCCAGGCACAAATAACATGCTGCACAGTCTTGAACAAGATCTTGTGTTTGGTTCCATTGATAAGGGAATCATGAACCGAGAGAATAGGCATCAGCACGGGAGCAAAATGACAGAAGGGCAGACGGATAATGCCAGTGCCGCACAAGACAATGGGGAGGAACCGGGGGAAACCCCGAAAGTTTCTTCGGCAACATGCAGGCCCATAGCCAAAGAACGACCCAAAATAGAGCTGCCAGGACACAATATTGACAAGAGAATAGAATACATGCGGGATCACGCCCTTATTGGGAAGTTCATAGGGTTTTGGCCGACAGAAAGGGCCTTATATGGTTGGATTGCGGCGAAGTGGAAACCTAAAGGAGATGTTACCCTGCAGCTAGGGCCGAAAGGCTTTTTCACTGCGATCTTCTTCTGCCTGGAGGACAAATATAGAATCCTGGGAGAGGGACCCTATTTTTTCAACTCAGCGGGTTTGTATCTGAGGGATTGGATACCAAGATTCAACCCGGACAAGGAAGATCTCACATGGGCGCTAGTCTGGATCAGACTGTACTCGCTTCCAGATGAGTATTAGGACAAGGATATTCTCAAAGATATAGGAAATGGAATAAGGGAATACATCAGGGCTGCAAAAGAAACAAAAAAGCGCATACACATTTCTTACCCTTACATATGCGTCTTCATACAACTGAATGAAGATTTTCCAGAATCAGTAAGTCTCTTTCACCGGGATGAAGAGTGGATTCAACCTCTAGACTACAAGCACGTCCCCTTTCGGTGTAGAAAATGCCATGCTCTAGGGCATCTTTTCCGGGATTGTCCACTAAACGTCAAAATCGCTACCCCTGAACCCTCAGAAGCCCCAACCCAGGATGGCTTCACAAAAGCCCCTAGCCGAAGGCGTGCGCACAAGAAGCCCAACAATGGCAACAAGCCACAACAAAATAATAACCAAGGCCCGGCCACAAAGAACAGTTCTGAAATCCTAACGCGAACCTCTGAGGACCAACCCTTGCTCTCTGAAGCCGCCTCTATTCCTCCTTCCTCGTCCTCCCACCTTCCTCCCTCAGCCTCCTCATCCAAACCACCCCCCCCCCCCCCCCCCCCCCCATTAATAACCCAGTTTTCCATTCGGAAGGACCCGCAGAGATGGAAGGGAAAGGCAAGGATATGGAAATCGATGGAAATCTCTCAAATGTTTACTTCCCGCAAGACACAGGAAGTAAAATTTCTCTTCTTGATACTATAGAGGCCTTGAACAACAACAGAAGGCACCCGCTCTGGATAATAGGCAGGGATTTCAATATTATCACCAAGCTAGAGGAGAAGATTGGAGGTAGAAACAGAATGGACCATGAAAACTCCCACTTCAAGGACTTCATTCAGAACACCTCTCTCATAGATTTTCCTTTTGGCAATGGAACTTTCTCTTGGAGCAATCGCAAAGCAGGCAAGCATCAAATTGCCTCCAAATTAGATTGCTTCCTCATATCAGATAACACGGTTCACCTTGGAGGAGACTTTTCAGCAGCTATTCTTCCTCACATAGGATCGGGTCACTGACCGATTGCCCTCCAATGGCAAAGACCACGCAATCCTACCAGAAGACCTTTCCGCTTCGAAGATTTCTGGCTCACGCATCCCTCATCAAAGACCTTGTCAAAACTATTTGGACATCCTTCACCCCGCCTGAAGGATCTAAGATGTTTCAGTTCCAACAAAAGCTCAGGTTTTTAAAAGGTCATCTAAAACAGTGGAACAGGGAGACATTTGGTAACATATTTACAGCGCAACAAGAACTAAACAAGGAACTGTCAGAACTCCAACAAAAGATAATAACAGAGGGACACACTGAAGAAACGTTGGAACAAGAATGAAGCATCCACAACAAACTGGAGGAAAGGTGGAAGCAGGAGGAAATATATTGGAAGCAAAAATCCAGAATTAGATGGCTGAGGGAAGGTGAACGAAATACCAAATTCTTCCACAGGACCACTGTTCAACGAAGAATGCACAACAACATCCCTTTCATTCAAAAACAGGGAGGAGCCAAAATAGAGAAACATGAGGAAATTGAGGAGGAATTCCTTAATCACTTCGCACAAGTCCATCGAGAGCCTGAAGGAGATAAGCGCTCGGCTATTGAAAGAATAACCAACAATGTGCCAAAGCTTATCACGGAGGAGCATAATGAACTTCTTCTTCGCCCCATTCTGACGCGGGAGGTGGACGATGCTATGTCTCAACTTAAGGAAGGTAAGGCCCCTGGCCCAGATGGTTTCACCACAACATTCTTTCACACTTTCTGGGAGTTGATCAAGCAAGAGGTCTGGCAAATTGTAGAAGAATCAAGAGCCCTCCCTTGGCTGCTCCCTTCTCTAAACACAACTTTCATCACTCTTATCCCTAAAGAGGAAGATTCTATCACCCCAGATAAGTATAGGTCGATTGCTCTTTGTAATGTCATTTACAAAGTAATATCTAAAGTGATTGTGAATCGGCTAAAGCCCCTCTTACCCTTGCTTATCTCTCCAGAACAGTTGGGCTATGTGGGAGGGCATCGGATCATGGATGGAATTCTTCTCACGCACGAGATAATACACTCCCTCAAGACCACCAAGCAGGCAGGTATGCTTCTCAAACTGGACCTCTCTAAGGCTTTTGATAAACTCAGCTGGACTTACATTCAACACATGCTCACCGCCTTTGGTTTCTGCTCTATGTGGGTGCGATGGATCATGAGTCTAATTACCACAACTCAATTCTCCATCCTTGTCAATGGCATCCCCTCCCGGCCCTTCAAACCTTCCAAAGGGATCCGGCAAGGTGACCCCCTTTCCCCCTTCCTCTTTGTCCTAATGGCTGAAGGTCTAGGGCGTCATATCAAAAATTACCTCCACTCTCATCAGCTCAAAGGCCTATCTGTTCATAATACCCCTACTAACTCCCACCAGCAGTTTGTCGACGACACTATGCTTTTTGGCTACCCTTTGGTCCAGGAAGCCTCCCGCTTCAAAGCCCTGCTTAATGATTTTTCAGAAGCCTCTGGCACAAATGTCAACTGTTCCAAGTCACAGATTTTCTTCTTTCATAATCCTCCCTCAGTCAAGACCACGGTTGCCCACATCTTAGGACTCCCCTCCGCTTCCCTACCCTCCAAATATCTGGGAGCTCCGCTCATGGCCTCAGCCATAAAGCACTCTTCTTGGCGATCTCTCCTTGAAAAGCTTGAATCTGGCCTTAACCTCTGGACTCATAGAACTTTAAATATTGTCAGTCGAGTCGTGCTCATCAAATCGGTCCTTCAGGCTATGCCTCTCTATCTATTCTCAATCCTAGCAGCGCTGAAGTGGGTACTTAAAAAAATAAGGAACCTTTAGCGTAACTTCTTGTGGGCAGCTGGGCAACCAACTATAAATGGGCTCTGGTAAAATGGGCCACTGTCTACACTCCCAAAGACAAAGGGGGGATCAGACTGAGAGACCCAGAGCATAGCAACACCATCATGAGTGCAAAAATTTGGTGGCAATGGGTTACTAATCCAGATAAACCCTGGGTCAAACTATGGACAGCCAAATATGCCAACAACATACCTCAGGAGGAACTCATCAGGTTCACTCCCAACGTCAAGGGATTGCTAATGTGGAATGCAGCCAAACAACACTACCAATTAATTGAAAAGCACAGTTTCTGGGAAGTGAGGAATGGCAGAACAACTAGATTTTGGACGGATGCTTGGAACCAGATGCCAAAGCTCAACAGTATTTTGTACCCATCTCCAACACTCAACAGGCAGGAGCAGCAGCAGGAAAAGATCCAACAGTACTGGTTGCAGGAGGTGGAGCACGGCTTCAGGTAATGGAAACAGGGTAATCATTTAATCTATAACACTGACCTTCAAGATGTTGAGCAGCTGGAGATGGAGCTTTGGAAAAGAAACATCAGATATGATGAAGGAAATGACATCCTTCATTGGGGATACCGACCAAAAAGGCACCTTCACTCCTTCAGAGGCATACAAAATAATAAGCAACAGCACCACTCCTTCTGATACTATCTAGCGCAAAATATGGGAGCTCGATTCCTGGACCAAATTCTCTCACTTCTTATGGTTGGTTGGACACAAAAGGATTCTCACATGGGATAAATTAAGAAGAAGAAACTTTTAGGGTCCATCCATCTGCCATAATTGCAAGCACAATGAGGAAACTCTCCAACACCTCTTGGACGCATGTCCCTTAGCCAATCAGCTATGGGAAAAAGCGAGCTTCAGATGCCAAAGAAGATGCAAAATGGAGAACGACATAATCAACTCTTTAAGATAATGGCCCCAGAAACCTTACAAAAGCGAGCTCCTTAATCGTTTATGGAACATAATCCCAGGTCTAATCGTTTGGAGCATCTGGAAGGAAAGAAACAAACGAATATTCAAAAACCAATGCTCTTCGATCGAGGACATATGGAAGAGGTTTTGTGGGAATCTCAAAGAAACATTGATGCTCTGTCCATGGATGCAGGAGGATCTTCCATCTCTACCCAATGAGAAAAGTATTCTAGACAACTGGCAATTGCATCTACCTCTGGAACTTTAGAAGAATGGCCGGGCCAAAAGCAGCCACATCAACAAAGTAAAATGGAAGGCTCCCCCAAAGAATTCCTATAACCTCAACTTCGATGGAGCCTCTAAGGGCAATCCTGGTACAATTGGTTTTGGAGGAATCATACGAAATCATGAAGGTAGTCCCATGCAGATTTACTTTGGAAACATAGGCTGGGACACTAACAACTCAGCTGAGTTGGAAGGACTCTGGAAAGGACTCACTCTTGCATGGAATCTCAACCTTCAGCCCCTAGTCGTGGAAGGAGATTCCCAGATCCTCATTAACATGGAAAAGCGCCTCCAAAATGGATCTCAAGCAAGGAAAATTGCCACTAGCTGGAGGCTCGAAGCAAGGCTGAAGGATATTGAACAATTGCTTCGCAATAACAGAGTCATCTCTTTCATGCATACTAAAAGGTAAGGCAATAAGGTTGCTGACCTTCTGGCCAATATAGGAGTAGAAAATGCCAGTACCCTTATCACTGGCAACACCATCATAATTCCAAATTATGAACAGGCTTAGGAATGTGCCAGCCTGATCCAAAATGATGCAGCAGCCCTGGATGCAGGTGATGGGACAAGTGTTAACGAGGAACCACATGACCGCCATGTGCTACCTCGTGTCTAAGGAATGCATTCAATACACTCCTCGCCGCCATGGATTGTCTGTACAGGGTGAGAGGCAGGCATTCAATGTGAATTATGGTAATATGGTGCGACTGCAACTTGCAGTTAGGGCGAACAGGTACCGAGGGAATGACGGTTTTGTTAATAAGGGAGAAGGACTGGGTCATGGGGATCAGTCTACTGTATGCAGCTTCACCCTCCAGGTTACAAATCCTGCTGGTAACACCTGCTTGTATATCTCTGAAGACTGTCACAAGCCCGAAAATTCGGGTGGTTGCTATTTGTGCTCAATTGGGTGGCGTCTCAGGTCGGTGGGGCGTTGCGTCAACTCTGCTTCAGTATTTCTATCCGCCCTCGCTGCTCCTGCAAAAATGGTTAGACAGAGGGGTCCTGCTCGAGGAAGGTCGTCTCGTCCTCCAGCCGCAAGACCCCGCCTTCATTGCTTCCGCTGTCACTGCCATGGAGGAGTTCAAGCCACCCCCATCTAGGCTAGCCAATTCATGGACACGAGCGGTCCTAATTCTGAACGAGCCCTTGCACCTGCATTCAGTTCCGCCATCTTCACCTTCAGCAGCTCGATGGACAGACCCCGCATCAATGCTCATGTCTCGGTTTTATTCCACGAGGAATCTCAGGACGATGAAGGAGGTTCACGCAGTATGGAGAGGCTCCCAGGTGGAAGCTCGGGCGTGGATGAAAAGAAACCTATGGAGGCACCTGGGCAAGCTCCTAAAAGCCCTCAGGCTCAGGAAGCATCGACTTCCAAGGAGGACGTTGAGGAGGATTGGGACTCTCTGCGCGAGAAATACGGCTGGTGCAGGGTGGTTGAGGAAAAGCCAGAGGAATAGCCCTCAGCTGGCCCACATTCTCTTCACCCAGTTTTGTTCAGGTTCTGTTTTGGTCATCTTTGGTTCCGGTTCTGTCAATGGCTATGCTTTTTGTTATTTCTGGTTCAGGTCCAAATCAATGTCTGTTACTGTTAATTTTGTTAGGCCTGATAGGGAAGTCATTGAATATCGTATGAGGCCCCTGCGTGGGATGTATTTGGTATGTTCCTGTGCCCCTGCGTGGGATGTTTTGTTATGCTCTCGTGCCCCTGCATGGGACTACTCTGTTTGGTCGGGGACCTTAGTCGTGTTCTAATGGCTCTATATGGGTTGCTCTATTATAGTCGTGATGCCCCTGCGTGGGCAGGTTTTGTTCTGTGAAAGCCAAGCCCAAAGTGCCACAGCTGGCCTTGGGCACAATGACACCTTGACTGTAAAATTTTACTATATATAATATAATAGCATAGATTTACAGAGAAAAAAAAAACATTATAATTAAAGTAAAATTATTATTTATTTT
The DNA here is from genome assembly GCA_000404065.3 of Pinus taeda. Classification (NCBI taxonomy): domain Eukaryota; kingdom Viridiplantae; phylum Streptophyta; class Pinopsida; order Pinales; family Pinaceae; genus Pinus; species Pinus taeda. The sequence goes on from APFE030982663.1 coordinate 101,009, forward strand.
ATCCGCTCCCTCTAGAGCTTACCTGGCAACCACAAAATATAAAAAATAAATGTATCTACAAGGTTCCATTTTCAAATCCCCAGTTGCTTGCATGTGGTTACGTGTGGTCATGTGTTGGGCCATAATGTAATTTACCTCGAGGTTATCATGTTAGTGGTTGGAACTGATCCCATGTCATGTGAGTATGGATTTGTCCTAGTTGTTGATTCCTCTAGAATGTGTGTGTGTGTGTTAAAAAATATTATTAATAATTAACTATTTACTCATAGTCATCACATTAACAATAATAATAATGTAATCTCATTTTCACTCTATTTAATGGGGATTTGAATAATAACATTGGACATGTTCTTGACACTCGGGGTACCTCTCCACAACTAGAGTTTTCCCTAGCCATAAGCCTCATCCTTGTGTGTAGGATAGATGTTGATTTAGTCTATGTCTTGTCATCATTCACGCAAAACATGGTTATATATATATATATATATATATATATAATATTATATTATATATATATATATATATATATATATAGATAGATATATAATATAGGGAAGCTTTATGTGTCATCACAACTTGGTTCTATTTGTTTATTTGAGGATTCATATTTTTGACTTCTCAATGGTGGACACTCCCATTTTTTATGCTAACATCCTCACCCAATCTTTTGTAGAAATATTGGCTCTAAAAGATGTAGTTTTTCCAAATGGGCGGATTCCATCCCCAAACTGGGTTAAGGGTCACTTGTGGCAACATAGAACACCAATATGTTGAAGGAAAAAGGATTAGTAGGTAATATGGCTGGAGTATGGCCCAACTCTAACTCTTACTCTCACTTGACTACTAAGAAGAATTGGGGTGATGGGGATCTTATTCTTCTGTTTTATAATGGAAGCAATATTTATATATTCAATTTTAAAGGAAAAAAATTAAGGACCTAACCGATCTGGACCCTACTTCATTGTTTCTAGGTGAATGTTTCTTTCCACTCAACCCTTGATCTTAAATCTAACATGGAATTATATTTTGCACTCGTTTGAATCACACTACTACACCATCCCATTCTGGGGCATTGTAACTTTCAAAGCTATCAAGGACACGCTAGGCCATTATACAAGCCATGCATAACCTAAGGGAAACATTTTAAGTTGTGTTAGGTTAAGTGTGGAAATGGATTTTGACAAAGGATTGCCTGAGGCCACTAATCTCTACTTGGAGGGATAAATTCACCTTAAATCCTTTGATAATGAGCAATATCTTTTTAGTTGTAATCCTACCCATGAGTATGGGCACTTTGAAATTGTTTTTCCAAATATCAATTTTTTTTTTATCATTTTCTAAGCCAAATCCAAATTCTTAGAATAATGATCAAGAGGGCCCATTCAAACAAGTTTAAAAAAGAGAAAGAAATATCCCCCAAGAGGGTCTCAACTTGCCATTAAGACTAAGTCTAACATAAAGCCCAAATCTTACTCAACTACTTCCTCCAATAACATATTTGGAACTCTACAATTATATGAGGAAGAAGAAGTGAAACATATAGTGAATGAATTTGAAAAGAGAAACACTTATAGTGAATGAAATTGAAAAGAGAAACTTGGATCAAAACTCGATTCTGATAAGGTAATATCAAATGCAAATTCAATTAAAAAGCATAATTCCTTAAAAGAGGATACAATTCCCACAAACACAACTTTGGAAGCTTCACAAGGTAAGGTAGTTGTTTTAGAGAAAAAATATTTAGAAAGAGAAAGAGAAAGACAATACATTTTCTTTTTTTTTTTGTAAAACTTTTAAAGAAAAATTATGCTCCTCCTCCCCTCCACTAATAAGAGACAAAAAGCAAAAAATCAAAGAGAACAAAATTTTGTTTTCCCCAAATCCCTTGGTTTTATGTAGTATCCACCTTAATTAATAATTGATTAAAATTTGTTTATTTATCATTTTGTGTAAACAATTTGTATGAACTTACTCTTGTATTTAAGAAACAATAAAATGTAAGGTAAGAAAGCTTACAATTAGATCTCTTTTTTATTAATTTGACGAAGAAAAACTCCACATATATCTTAATGTAAACACACAAATATAATAATTAATATTTACTATTAATATAATTCTGTTTTCTATATATAATTTTTATTATTTAATATTTCAGGTCATTAATTACATTAACAAAAACAAATATAACTAACTTTGAAATATAAAAAATTATTATTTAAATTATAATTTTTTAATAGTAACACATTCTCTTTTATATAAATATATGTGATAATTTTTTTTAAGATATACCTAATTTGACTAGCATAGAGGCTTATTTTTGAAACGCCCTAGCATATTTGGATGGCGTTCACACTTAGATGGATTGGTTATGGTATGGATCTTGACCCTAGATGGAGCGCTCGCCCTCATTGGCACACATGTTGAGGCATCTTCAAATTTTCTCATTATTTTCATGCTTGGGAGATGGGTCCATCCCCTTTTTCGTTGACTTTGTTGAGGATATGTTGACCTAGCATGTGTGGAGGTGACTATTGCTTAATGGGGTTACCTCTAGGCTCTTCTTCATTACACCTAACCACTTGCACATCGATTGAGGAGGCGTTACACCTTGGAGATGCCGTTGAGGAGGTGGTATATATATATATATATATATATATAATATTTTTTTTTCATTTAAACATGTGGAATTGAAATCTGAATCTCATAATTTATTATTAATTTTTAATAATAATACTTTTATCAATGGTAATACTTTTAAAATACAATGTTCAATATTTAATTACAAATTTAAAAAATATATTTTGTTATACACACTTTCTATACATATTAATTAGTATTATTATGAATGTGTAATTTTTTCCACAAATTTAGTGTTGATTATAAATTTTGTGGCTATTTAGATTTCTTTATAAAATATCAACTTTCTAATTATTAAATAAAAAAATTATAATTTTTTAAATTGATAATTTTTTGTTTTCATCAATTAGTTAGTAAAAGAAATTAAAATTTAAAATTTTATTGACATATCAGAAATACATTTTAAGTAACAAAATATCACGCTATTAATCAAAACTATATAATCTATTACTTATTATAAACCGTTTTACATATATCTAACCTTGCTATAATAATCTAACTGTTCTAGGTTTTAAGAGGATACCATTTACACCTTAACAAACTCTGCTAAATGTGATTTGGACATACAGAAAAATCCCTCTGCTACATAACTAACTCTTTAAATTTACAAGTAAAATCCTTCTGCTACTTAACTAACTCTTTTCAATCTCTACACTCTTACATCTTGACCACGATTTCTGACGGGCATCTGAAGCCATCATCGTTCCTAAATAAATAAATCCAAGTTTACCGAAAATCCATCGTATTTGGTGCTAGGGATTGTGGAACGTGTCGCAGGATTTGATTACGTGTCCCTATAGGAAGGGCCACCGACAACAGTACGAAGAAATTGAATGAACGTTGTCGGAATGAGACCACCGCGAAACCAGATTCAGACGGTTGAGCTTTCGAGTTCCAAAGGTCCGTCTGCATGTGCCAACTCAGATATCAGGTTCAGCCCAGCCGTGACCAGCCGCCTGCCGCCTGTTCGCCTCCACCGCCCACTCTCTTTTACGTGTATATTCTGATATTATAAAATCTTCTCTTTCCCACTCTTTTTTGTTTACACCGGCCTTCCATCATAAAGCTGGTTTATCTATGGCAACAGAAGTTTTTGTCCATCTCAACATTTAGTAATTCGAAGGGTATCCTAAATCTATGGTAATCAATGCCCAGAGCAGGATGTTGGCCCAGCGCATTTGAGAATGTGCCCATGCCAGAAGAGCAGCGCGAGGAGGCGGCCAATGAATCGAATGGGCAGAGGTCAAAGATCACCACGCGATACGGAAACTATTCAATTTCCTAAGGATCTGCGATCTGCCGGAGACATCCCGAGGTTTAGCCCAGCTGTAGCTGGTCGCATGTTGCCCCCACCGTATCTTCGTCTTCTATTTATAATGAATTGTAGGGGCTTTCTTTCTCCCCGCCTCAGCCAGTTATACTCCTATACCTTCCTTCCTTCTCGATCCGCCTCTAAAGAAAATAACTCCTTCCTTCTTGATCTGTCTGTAAGGTTTACATCTCCATGGCCCGCAGAGTTAGGCAAGGCAATGTCAATGACAAGAGTGGCGATGCCGCTAAGGACGTGCATTACCAGAGTGGCACCACCCAAAACTGTAGCGCCGCAGTCTACTCTTCGACTCCAGCCTCTGCTTCCTCCACTAGCATTCAGGTCCCAGCTCTATGTCCGGCTTACTCCGCTAGCCTTCCGGTCCCAGCTCTATGTCCGGCTTCCTCCACTAGCCTTCAGGTCCCGGCTCTATGCCCAGTTACTCCATTGTCTAATCACCCTGACAACAATACCAACCAGTTATTTCCCAGATCCGCCATTGCTAAACCAGCGAAACCATGGACTCACTTTTACATGAAAGCTCGAATGGCAATGGAGGAACGCAGAATTAGTAGGATCGCTTCTACTACACATCCTCGGACTCATCTTCGCCTTGCCCATCGCCACCCTAACCCTAACCCTAGCCATATTCCCTTCCTCAATCGTGTCAAGTCTTCGACCGAGCTTATTGGGCAGCCGCGGCCGATGGAGTTGTTCCGTGAGATTGTGGGGCCTCAGACGACGAAGCACAGAAGTCATGAGTGTGTGGAGGAAGGCGTAGACAAAAATGTAATTCCTGCAGCACCTAATTTTGAGTCTTCTTCCTCTCCTGGGGTGCTAGACACGCACCTTCTTCCTCCATCCACGACGACAAAGGAAAACAAAACGCCATTGTCATTCGATTTGAACCTTCCTGCCCCAGAACAGGAAGATGATGAAGATAAGTGCAACCCCTCTCTCACTTTCTCTCTTGGTTCGAATGTTTAAAGTCTTATGTTGGAACGAAGTATTACATGCGTCCGTTACAAATTTGGTCAAGAAGATTCATCCCGTTTCTCCCTATCTTTTTTGGTTTGAATTTTTGAACTCCTATGTTAGGAACGAAGTATTAGCTATGTAGCTCACCATATTTTGTCAGAATCCTTTCCAATGGGTATTTTTTTGGGCGTGCTTAATCTTACGAATGGGTATTTTTTTGGCGGGCTTAATCTTACTTACTTACCAATGTTAACGTCCGATCTTTTTGGCACTCTTAATCTTACTGATATTTGTTTATATATTTATTAGTGAAATTTGCTATAAACTGTTTCTAAGATTATCAACTACGATAAAGTTACTGTTTTTCAATTTTGAAATTTCATTTATCTATTATATCTTTTATCCGGCATGTTCCCAGTCAAGTAAATAATTTGAGATAGTTCTTTTCAGAATTTTTCTGGCTCTATGTTACTAATCTACAAAATTATTGTTTTTTAAATTCGTACATAATTTACTATTTGAATCTATGCAGAGACATTTGTTATTCTCTTTTGCATATTTAACATTCTTGTAAGACAGTACAAGGTTTTTGGGTATTTTGTGGAAAACTTTTTCAAACAAAATATATATGAGAACATATTCTATATTTTCAAGTGAATATTCATTCTGTTAGACAAGAACACACTGAAAATCTATGCTGATAAATACCTTTGTGGTGTTATCAAGACTTCAAAGGAAATGGCCAACAGAATTCTAAGGTATGCTAATGGTAAGTTGATTTTCTTGGTCACCCATTTCCATTTAAATATAATAAGATGTAATGTAATCAAGACCCCCTAGCTCAAGAGCACTAGAGATGTGGTGCCAACCAAAACACACTGAAAAGTTATGCAAAGTTATGCCAGTGGTAAGTTCAATTTTGTTTTCACAAGTTTTCTTTTAAATATAATAAGAGATTTTGTGGGAATAGAAATTTCACTTTATTTAGAATTTTCACTTTGACTGTAATCAATTTTTTTTAATATAAATAAATATGTAGTATTGTAAAATATAAAAGGTTAAAAAATAGACTATTTTTGGAATTAGTGGTATCTGTCAATCTTCCATCTTCATTATGAGATTTGCAATTTTTAATATACAAAATTGTTTTGAATTAAAGCCTAACCAAACGTTTCTCTAATAAAATAAAAATGACAAACATCGCACATAGAATCTAATTGTTGTCTGTGATTGTTTTATATAGTGGTAGAGAATACTCCACCTTTCTACCTTTAATGTAGAAATAAATTTAATTTATTAACATGCTGGACATAGAGTAAACCAAATTGAATTTAATAATAAAATATATTGAATGGTGGTATTAACTTATAAGGGTTGTTTGTGATTGTTTTATATATTGATAGAGAATGCTCCACCTTTCTACCTTTAATGCAGAAATCAATTTAATTTATTAACATGATAGAGATAGAATAAATCAAATTGAATTTAAAAATAAAATATAGTGAATGGTGGTATTAACTTATAACTATTGACAAATTTCAAAACAATAAAACATAAGGCAATTAATGGCTTTTTACATGGTTACAAAAATCATTCCAATTACCAATACAAAATTATGTTTTGCGTCAAATGTATTGCTCATAAATCAAGGAGAGACATAAGAAAAGCATGGGGAATAATCCACATTAAATCAAGCATAGACGAAAATGAGCATGTATAGTAGTTTATATTTAATGATTACATGATAATCCAACCTTGATTTGAATATTGCTGATAGTTAGTGCCTCTTAAAGTCACATCTAACAAGTTTAAAAAGTGTGCGAGAAATAAATTTGAACATTGTTATAAAAGAGACACCATCCTCTCACAACATTTACATAATTCAATATCCATCTTAACAAACAATCAAGAAAATGGTCAATGACCAAAGTAATCCACATCCACTCACAACTTTACAAAAAGTATAATGCATAAGCTAATTAAGTACTATTTTAACATTTGAAGAATCTAATTTATGTTAAAAGGCCTACCCTTTTGAAAAAATGCAAAAGCCTATTTTATATTATGTCCTCATGATCTTTGATCTTTTAATTTTTATATGAAATCCTAAGGATATTTGGCCTTTTAATTGTTTTTCATTTGATTTAATTTTTTGGTTATTAGGCTTTTAATTCTAATTGGATAATTAGATTTAGAAAAATTTCGTCATTTAAAATAAAATAAATGGGCATATGTTACGCTAATGATACAAACAAATATGTATTTTCCTTTGATTTGTTCTTTTGCTATTGTGGAATGTCGTTGGGAGCTTGCAAATGTAGTCTCTCTTCTTCATGTTATGGATGAAAATAGTTTATCCCTTCATTCTCTTATATTTGCCTTCTTGTGCACTTGAAAAACTAAAATTAAGAATTTGGGTATTTGATTTTCATAAAATTATTTATTTCTTCATTTTCTTTATTTGTCTTTTTTTAACCTCCCTTTTGTTAGGAATGGTATTAAAAATAGAATCACATAGCAATAAGACCAAAATGGAGGTGAAAATAAAACACATAGTGAAACAATACAAAGGAGACACCAATAGGCATGGTTCACCCTATTTAGGATACATCTTCAATAAAATCAAGGGATTGCAACATACAAAGCATCTATTGCAACAACCCCTTCTCTCTCTCTCTCACACACACATTCTACTCTCTCTAAATTGCATTGTTATCTCAATAATATATATCCACAATGCGATTACATCATAAAAAGACAGTTCCCTTCTTGGCAAAAAACAAAAAAAATTACATAACATCTACCATGATATCAATGACCTATTGCTTAATGCTACAAAACGCTGTGGAATTAGAATTATTTCTAATGCAGTTTCTCTAAACAATTCTCTTTAGCTAAAATACCCCCTCTAGGGGGGAACAAAAGATTTGTTATCACTCCCCCAAACCCCTTGAAAAGAATAGTATGAGGAATCCCACCAACACATTATGTTAGGAACTAGGGTCCATGAAACTAAAAATAAGACCTCTAAATCATGAAGAGAATGAGGCTCCACAACCACAACCTCCCACTTCGATACTAATTACAAAACTCCACTACTATGATGTGTGCTAGGCTATGATTCATCTTTTGGACCTGTCTAACATCACTTATTCTTCATCTCGAATGAAAGCCAACTAAAACTAAGAATAAACATAGACTTCCTTCACTAACATGTCTACAAGATTGTGGGTACTATATATCTTTTCAAACTTCAGCTACCCTTCTTCCAAAATTGAACATATGAAATGGTACTTAACTTGTATATGCTTAGTCTTAGAATGAAAGGTTGATTTCTTTGCAACAAGAATGGCACTCCCACTATCATTTTATAACGTGCTATTATTGTACTTCTTTCCCTCCATGAAGCTCTATAACCAAATTATCTCTACAAAAATCCATATAGAAAAATGTTTGAATCTCTAAAGCACAATTCATGAGTACTAGTACCTCTCAAATACCTAAGAATCCAATTTATTGCATCATATTGTTCTTCACGTGGATTTTTCATATACTTGTTCAAAATCCTACTCCATGTGTATTATCTAACCTTGTGCACACCATTGCATACATCAAGTTGTCAACTTCTAATGAATATGGAGCTGTGGACATGTAGTTTATCTCCTTATGTCTCTTAGGGCACATCACTTTAATCAATTTGAAATGGAAACCTAAAGGTGTATTAACTATTCTTTCAACTTTTATTTTAATTTTTCCCAACATATTTTCCATGTACTCTAAGACAATGCTACTTGATTATTATTTTTGTCTCTTGGTATTCTCATACCACACATTTCTTTTGCAGTAGCTAAATCCTTCATACCAAATGATTAGCTAATTTATTCTGAACACATTGATATCTTACATGTTATACCCTCCAACAAGCATGCCATCTACATACAATAGTAAGATCACATAGCTTCAAGTATCCGATCTTTTAAAATAAACATAGTGGTCATACTAACATCTACAATGACCTTGTTTTTCGTGAACCTATGAGACTTCAAATACCACTACCTTGAAGCTTCCTTAAACCATATAAGCTCTTATTTGGTCTAAATACTAAGTTTTCCTTCACATTGACTTACTATCCATGTGGTTGTTTCATATAAATCTCTTTCTCCAAGTCCCCATGGAGAAATGTTGTCATTACATCTAACAATTAAAGATGAAAATATTCTACTTTGAGTAAACGTAAAATAATTCTAATTGAAGTCATTTTGAAAACATGAGAAAATATTTCATTAAATTATATACCTTTCTCTTGTGCAAACCTCTTTACAATAAGTTTGACCTTGTACCCCATTTTTGCTCCATGTTCTTCATTCAACCTATAAACCCATTTATTCTACAATGTTCTTTTACCTAATAAAAATAGGACCACATCCCAAGTTTGGTTATGTACCAAAGCATCCATCTAATCTTTCATTCCTTGCTTCCATTTCATTCTAGTTTTTACTTTCATTGCTTCTTCATATCTTTTTGGTTTGCCAGAATTAGTCATCAATATATAATACAATGAAGGAGAGTATTGTTGTGGGGGTATACTTGACCTAGTTGATCTTCTAATAACACTTGTGTGAGTTTGAGGTACCTATTGCCACTACTGTTGTTGAACATTTTGATTTTATGGCACATTTGAAATTTTGTTTTTTTTTGTGATTTCATAAAGTAATATGTATCTTTGTTTTCTTTTTATTCTTTCTTTCTTTGGAGTTGATCCTCATACACGACCTTTTCATTGAATACCACATCTATAATCCTAATGATATTATGATTTTAATAATACAAAAAGAAATATTCAAAATAATTAACTCAATATCTAGTGAAATTAAACTTCTTTGACTTTTTCTCAAGCTCTTTTCTATTTTCTCTATCAATATTGATAAAATTTTCACAACCAAAATTATTCATAAATGAGTAGTTTATCTATTACCTCTTCATTCCTCCTCTTGAATGACATTATCCAAGGAAATTCAATACCCTCCATTTATTATGTAAATAATAGTATCAATACCATCAACCAAAAAATCTAAGGAAAATCTTCTATGAAATCTCATACTCCTTGCAAACTCCATGATTGTCCTATTCATCCTTTCTCACACACTTTGTTTCTCTATTCAAATCCCATGGTATGACCAATAACTATCAATATTCCTTTCGCAACAGTCACCTATATTATCAATATGAGACACGTCATATTATTTCTTGTCTCAATTTCAACTGAAGCTTTCTATTTCATAAAAGTAAGAAACACATCATATTTGTTTCTAATGCAATAAACTCAATTTTTCATAGTTGCATGATCAAGAAAAGTTACATAATAATAACATCCACCAAGAAATGATACTTGAGCCAATCCCCATGCATATGCATGCACAACCTCTAACTTTTCACTCTTCTTTTCCTTCCCAACTTTCAAAATCCAACTCTTATATTTTTTACATAAACAAAATTCTCAAAGAAGTCCAAATAAGCCTTTTTGAAATATGGAAATGATTACCTTGAGTGGAGAATCAACATCCCCTTCTCAATTATGTTCTCAAACCTATGATGCCACAATGGCGTATCTACTCCTATAGAAGCTAAATAAATATGAAGTTTATTGTTACGAGTACATGCATGTAATGAACCTACCTTCTCTATTGTCTTTATTATCAAATATCATATAGCAGCCTTGCATGAATTTATTCTAAATGGAAATGTACAACCTTTACTTGCAAAATTCCTCATTGAAATTATATTTCTTCTTAAATAAAGCACATGAATTTCCATTTTGTATCAAGCATGCTTCCCTGCAATTAAAGACATAGCAATATCACCTCTCAAGGGATTTCAGTTCCTTTGGAGAATTCAACTATAACTCGAAACCAACTATCATGCATGCATCTGATCAACCATCTTCCATGTAGCTTCCTCATCCTCTAAGTGCTTCCATGCACTTGAACTTTCTCTATTACTCGATTCCAAAGCATGAGCTTATTTTGCTACAAAATGCATTGATGCCTTGCGTGGAACTCTCCCCCTGGTTCCACTTCCACCACAATGATGGATGCTTGGAAATCTTCATTCCTATTATCCACTACTAGATAGATTTGGGGAAGGCTTTGACCTACATCCCCAACTTTCTATGCCTCCTATGCACTATAGATATGAGGCCTACCATGCATGCATTGCGGTAGTCTGATATAAATGGAAATCCTTGCTATGGTGATCTCTGCCATACGTTCAACACCGCAATGGTTCTATTCCATTTCCTTTATTCTTTTATTCCTGAAGATAAGACCCATGTCCTTTATCAGCTGCATTGAGCTTCTTATGAGGTACCACATTTTCCTTGTCACCTAAATCCTTAGATCTTCCTCACTTCTTGAGTCATTTTCCTTTAGTCTTCTCATTACCGTTCCATTAATTCTTAAACTCAAGCTTGTTCTTTGATTGTTCTTAACAATGAATCAACTTTTTGATGGGTTCCTCTGATGATCGATGCTCATCATATTCATTCTTATATTTAAATTCTAAAGCCAATCCACTAATGAACCTTTAGACCTTTGTCTTCCCATCCTATCTATCTCCACGACTATTCCCCATTTGTCCTTGTTTTTACAAATCTGAAAGCATTTGAAGAATCATTCCATAGACCTCTGCTTGCTTTTACTAAGCCCTTACAAGTCTTTCCTATGCCTCAATCAACATGTTATTGTCTTCCTTGCAACATCGAATCTCTACACTCAAAATCCAAAGGGTATTTGTTGTATCAAGAGAATACTCTTCTACTTATTGCCCTACTCACCTTTCCCATTCCATAGAATTCACATCAGGCTTCTAAGGGGATTCATGTGGACTATAGTCCACCATTTTTATCTTCATCTATGATCTTCCATTTCTTGAAAAATATACCATGTTAGACCAACCAAATAGAAGACATAATCAAAATCATACCTCAATGTATCTTAGAAGAGTCTATCATAATTGCACAACTTAGTCCAGATTAGCATGATACATAATAATATCATGAACTTAACCGCAATGGAAATAATCATTATTCATAAGACCTCGATGCATATGAAAACAAGTTAACTATCAGGCATGACTAACCGATGCATGTGCATATGACGACACTAATCAACTCACATCTCTCATGCATGTAACCGCAAAAAAATACAATGACACTCATGTATGTAAACGCAACGTATATAACAACCATTAACCATCATGTATGCATTCCAAACATATAAACATATATCATGATATTCTTTTAATTCGAGGTCTAGTGTTGCAACCTCACTCTGATACCAATCTGTAACACCTTCTTGCACATTTGCCCATTTTTACAAGCTCTTCAGGGTAAACATTAGCTGAGTGTTAATAATGTAGGTTTTAACCCTGCACAGAAATTACCTCCATACGAATTCTTAAAACATAGAAAATAAACATTGTGAGAGCGTAAGACATAAAACACATATACATAGAGATTTTCCCTTGGATACCGAAATTGGGACTATCAGCTTCATTTTTCATTATGTTCCTTTCAATGTTACAAAACATACTTATACATGCAGAAACATCCAATACCATGGACCAAAAATGATTGCATCTGAAACCATGGACTGAAAACCATCGCATCCAAAACCATGTGCAAAAAACATGCACGAAACCATAGGTAGGTCCACCCAACCTAATATAAGGTCCAAAAAACAAAAATTTCTGAGGTGTTTCCTTAGACCCCATAGAGGGGGGTTAGCTGCACCCCTCAAAACCCCTGTGAACCCCCCGGTATGCAATCGGCACAATGAAGGGGGGGCTCTGCCCCCCCTCTAACCCCATGGTTAACTATGTGGGCTAGTCGTGGAAAGAATATAACACAACCCAACATAAGGCATGACCCAATCTCCAAGTTATAGTTATGCAAGTGGGGCCTACTAACTTGAACTCTTACTTCCACCAATCAGGGACAATAGATCACTCAGGAGTTCGACAACCACCCTTGGTTATCAATCCCTGATTGGTAACTTATTTTCATATGATTTACATCCCAACTGCACCCTTGACACATTGTGTATATGGTCGCAATATTTGTGCCACATTTTTATGGTTGTCCTACAAGCCACTGCCTAGAATTTCCCAAAACTTTCCAGGCTCAAGTCTAGGATGATAACAAGTACAAAAAATCAATTATAGGGCTAGATCATGTCTAATACATGCCTAGTACATGATAAAAATTTTGTCAAACATATGGTAAACATAGAAGCTATATGTCATTAATGAATATATGATCATGATCTGATTAACTTCACCAAGGAATCATCAAGAACGCTCGATGCCCTCTGAGTCTAGATGCAAGAACACTTGTTATCCCATACATCCATCAATCGTTCAATAACGTATCAATCCTGTACAATATCTAGTGAGAACACAGCATATAACTATGTATATAACATAATAGAATCCATAACAAATCATCCATAAGACCAACACAATAATATATACATGTGCTCATCCATCACAATAAGAGAATAGATCTTATTAACATATGAAGAAGATAACCAAGTGAGGGACTTCCATGTACCAACTGACCATAGATTGGGTTGAACCAAAACCTTTCTTTCATCCAATCACCTCTGTGCCATATCCAAGCATGAATGTGGGATCATATAGATTAAACCAAAACAAAACCAACCGGGTCATCTAGAGTCCAAACCACGTCAACGCTCAACTACAATGATTTCACCTAACTGGTCCAGAAATCACTAATACCAAACGAGATTAGTCTCTTCCCAAGTTGTCTAAGGATCTAGGCACTAATATCTCAACCCAGAGCCTCCAAGGAACCCAAGTTGTTACAGTGCTCTAGAGAACTACCATTTCAACCCACAACCTCTAGGCAACCCAAAATGTTCTAGCGATCCATATATAACATCCCATTACATAACCATTAGGGAACCTGAGAACCAATAAAAAATCTAGATAGAGAACCCAATACATTATCGCTATCGAGGAAATTGAAAGGCAATGCTGAAACCAGTTAATCCAACAAAATTCCCATGCCAATGACTACAAATAACCAACGAACCAAATGCATATACTATGCACCTAAATCTCAATAAGGAATCTGAACATGCAACCTATTACCTACAATGCAATCCCTCTATAGTTGTTGATCCAATTTTCTCTTTGTGATCCCTTGCTTTCTTTTACTTTTCCTTTCCTTACCTCTTCTTTCTTACTTTCTCTCTTCTCTTGGGGCTCTCTCTCTGTAAAATTGATCCAAGTCAGAAACTAACAAAAATATGTGAATTGTTTCTTTGAAGCCTTTGTTTCAACTAGATTGTAGTACTATACATGTACGAGATTATTGGCTTCGTGAATGGAAGTGTCTTATATGTTGTAGTCCCTTGTGTGAGCAATTGTCTCACCAGTGAGATGCAAGTAATTTTTTTTTTTTTTTCATGTGGTTCACGAGCACCCTGGTCAGTGAGTGATCGCTACGTCCACGGAAAAATCTGGGTGATAGCTAGGCTAAATCGCCCCTCGGCCTACTGTAAGACCTGACCCCAAGGGCTTCAGGTGGATTCGACCCTGTGACCTCCCGATGGCGAGGCACGATTTTTGACCAACTGAGCTAACCCTTGGGGCTAATGAGATGCAAGTCTTATTCATATTCTACCTCCATTTTCTGAGTTGTTATTATAGTTAAGGGTTGTGAAGCGCGAGTCGAGTTTGTCAAAGATCCTTATGGTGTTGCTGAGTTTTCTATGTGATATATAACTGTTACATGGAGGCCACCAATGTGATTGAGGACAATAAGCATTATTTTGTTGATTATATGTCCGTACAAACAAAACTCTTTGGAGACATGCACGTGCCATTTTCGGAATATTAGAGATTTTGTGGAAGGGCAATGCCAGATTTGGGTGTGGAATATTGCAGCGACGATATAAAATATATTACCTAGTGTTTATTCTGATGAAAATATGAGACTCATTGGTATGTTGGATCATAACTATGCTAAAATTATTACGAGAAAGATTGATTCCTTCACTTTGCTAGTAGGCTCATTCTGAGTGCTTGACATTAAGGAGATTTTTTAATGTGATTGTTTGAATTAATTTTCTTGTCTGGATGGTTCATTTGAAGAGGTTGAGCCACGAGAGGAGATTGATTAATCAGTTATTTCCAATTAAGGAGAGATATATATTTTCAATTCTTGGGAATCCAACCCACTTAGGGGGTTACCGATTCAGACAAGGAGAAGACTAGTAGAATAAGTGGTCTCAATTTTTAGTCATAGAGGAGGAAGTAGAAAACCAAAAAGGATCCAAGCATGTAGAGAGGAGTAGTCATTCAAAGTATAAATTAAGATCCACGATATGCCTAAATTATTGTTGTAGAGGAGTCAATTCCACAAATAAAGTTGACACAAAAGTTGGAGTTTCGTAGTAAGCTTAAAAGAGAACATGTGGCAATGGTGGTGAAGAATTTGATAGGAGGAGAGAGAGGAGAATAACTTTTTTTTAATCATTGTTTTGATATCATATTTTTTCCTCCTTTGGAAGATTTATTTTTTATTTTTGTATTGTTGTGAGTGGAGCATAGAACTGCACTTGAAGTAGGTGAAAATAGATGAGGTGGCTTTATGGAATGAATTTTTGAGAGTGGTGGGAACTTGTAAAAAATTCCATCTCTACAATAAAATTCATTACAAAAGGGCATACTATTGGTGTCACTTTCAAGAATCCACTACATTAAATATTTGATTAACAACTTATACTTTCCTGTTGGAGGAGTGAGGAGCTTCTATGGAATTTTCTACTAAGAAATTGTGTAAACTTGGTTTGCCACTACTTGAACTTTTCTATATTTGTTTATGCATATTTTACATATCCAATAGTTGTTTGTAATATTAAAAATTATTGCTTGATTTGAATGTTGGAGAAACTTTTGTTTTGATATGTTTATAGAAGAATCATACCTAAATCAAGAAACAATGTTGGATGGTGCCAATTACATGAATTGGAAGTTAAAATATATATTGGTGGAAGGATACAATGTCGAGTTAATTAAAAGTGGTAATGAAGTAAATATAGAGGCATCTGCAAGAGTTGCAACTACTTCAATTCAAGATTTGGAGAAGAAAGAGACTAAGGTGAAAGTGTTGCTCATAATGTTTGTAATAGGAAACATTATACCCCATATGATTTCAAGACAACAAACAAGACCTAGAGAATTCTCAAGGATTTGTATGAGTCAAAGAATAAAAATCGACTCCCATCCTTAAAGAATATGCTACTTTTTGCTAATATGGAAGAAGTTGAAAGTATCAACAATTTTGTTTCAAGAATTAATGACATTAAATATAAACTTGGAGATAGAGGTGAAGCAATATCTCACACTATCCTAGTTGTTATAACCTCAAATGAAAAGCTAGATGAATATTGAGATGTCCATCAAAGGTCTTGTAGAAAGGAAGAAGGCTACCATTTGGTAGGTATACTCAAGAAGGAGGAAGAAATATGAAATAACCTTAAACCTCAAAGTTTTAATTTGGTGTTGATAGGAAAAGGAAAAAAAACTTTCAAAAGGAAGCCTTGGTAAGGTGATAAAAGAAGAAAATCCACCACATGGAAAGTCATAATTTGGTGATACATCATTTGCAAAACCAAAACCAAGTATTAAATTTCATTATTGTAGCAATTTTGGACATTACTCTAGAGCTTCCATCAAAGGGAAAAACCATGAGTACAAACATAGAAATAAAAGGCACACTTGTAATTTTCTTGGTGGAGGAGAAACAATGAATAGTGGCATCAAAAAAATTATACTATTTTTTATAGATGCTAAACTATATACTGAAATATATGAATCCAAATACTTAGTTTGTTGATTCTAGAGACACCATCCATATGTCCTATTATCGACACTAATTTCAAACTTTTCATGATATTAATAATTGTGTGAATATATATCTTCTAGATTATTGTTCACATGAAACTAAAGGGTATGGTGATGTATTGTTAACATTACATAATGGTCATGTTAAACTAATTCACAATATGATGTATCTACTTGGTATTAAGAATAATCTAATCTCAGTCTCTACTATAATAGATCAGGGCTTAAAATAGGATGTATAAATTCACATTGTGTGGTGAAATATATGCAGGATCACTTCAAGGTCATTACAATAGGAGTAATGATTGAATGTTTATATAAGATTAATGTGACAGCCAAAATTCACTAGGAATTGGCATCCACGATAATAAAGATAGAATTTCTTTGGCATTATGCCCACATTAATTATAATGGTGTATTACTACTTCAAAAATGAAGAATGGTAGTCTAGGAGCTTCCAATAACTAAGAATGGATATTCTAAATGTGAAGGGTTTTCATTAGGGAATATGCATAAGGATGAGGTCCCTACTCATATAGATAAAAGGAAAAGGGATGTTCTAAAACTTGTGCATACAAATGCATGCAATCCCGTGTAAACTAGATCATTAGGGGGCGCATATTATTTCTTGATTTTTATTAATTATTTTACAAAATATACATGAGTATACTTCATGAGAAATAAGAGTGATGCAATTTCATATTTTAAGGGGTTCAAAAATATGGTTAAAAAACATATACGGAAACACATTGACATTCTCTAATCAAATCAACGGGGAAAATATATTTCAACTGAATTCATCAAGTACTCCAAATCACATGGAATTATACAACAATAAATAATACCATATACTCTATAGATACATGGAGTAGCTAAAGGAAGAACACAACCTTAATGTAATGTGCATGAAGCATGCTAAATTTAGTAAAAATATTACCAATTAAGACTATAGTTTGATTGAAAAATCAGTCCAACTACAAGTTTAGATCATAAGACTCCTTTTGAAGCACTTCATGGTTATAAAGTAATACTAACTGATCTAAGAATATTTAGAAGAAAATCATTCTCTCATTCTCTGACAGAAAATAGGTGGAAACTTGATGCAAAATATATCAAGTGTATTGTCACAGGTTACTATAACGCTCATAATGCGTATAAGTTATTTGATCCCTACACACATAAAATTTTTGCAAACAAAGATGTGTTATTTCATTAGTTTGCATATAAAGGAAATAAGGACGACATGTATGATGCATGGAATATTCCTTATGATTATGATGATGTCAAAGAGGAAGAAGATGATAAGAAAGAATAGAAAGAGGAGGAAGAATCAAGCAACACAGACACTCTAGCAGTCACAACACACCAAGAGTAATAGATAATTCACTGAGACATAGGAAAATAGAAGAAAGCATTGAAGCACCAAGAAGGTCAACTCATAGAACTCAACCACCAATAAGATTTAAATATTATTTCTTAATGACTAAAGTAATGAACTGCATAGAACTTTTGAACTTGAAATAAGCTAATGAACATAAAGAATGTTGATATCTAATGAAGGAAGAATGTGAGTCCACAATGAAAAATGATACTTGGAATGAACATAATTGCCTAAAAATAAAGTACCCATAGGATCCAAATGACTATTCAAACCCAAATTTAAAGTTAATTGAAATATAGATAAATAAAGGCTAGGTTGGTTGAAAATGGTTAATGACATAAAGAGAGAATTGCTTATGAAGTAATTTTTGCACCTATAGCTACGTTAAACATAATAAGATTTATGATTACTTTAGCTTCAAAAAATAAATGCAAACTAAATAGGCTAGATGGTAAGTTTTCTTTTTTGAATGGGGAATTAAAAGAAGAAGTATAACTTGTTCAAAAAAAAAGTTTCGTTAAAAATGGTTAAGACCACATCGTTTTCAAATTAAGGAAATCTCTTTATGGATTAAAATAGGCACCAATATCTTGGTATGTGAAGATTGATTATTTCTTTTTTTTGAAAGCTTATATGAAAAGAAAAAGTGACCCTACTATGTATATTAAGTTAGATCAAAAGGGGCATGTTTGAAATGAAATTGATTAAGTTAACGGACAATTGTCATAAGTGTTTGAAATGAAAGACCTTGGTGAATTGGATTATTGTTTAGGTCTTAAGATATGGAGAGAAGGTGGAAATACATTGATTACATAGAATAAATGTACCATGAAGCTACTCAAAAGATTCAAAATGCACCAACGTATGGAAATATCAATACCATTAAAATAGAATGCCAAACTCTATGGTAATGATAATATAAGTGTGGTGGATGGCATATTGTATCATTAGCTAGTGGGAAGTCTAAACTACCTTACTACAACCATGCTAGACATAGCATATTTAGTTAGCATCATAAGTCAGTTCATGAACAAACTTCTTGAAATCCATTAGAAATAATCAATGAGAGTCCTTCTGTATCTAAAGGGAATTGTTAACTTTGGTATGAAATATATTGATGATTTTGATATTGAGATGGTGAGATATTTTGATTCAGATTGGGCCATAAATCATGATGGACAAAAAATAAAATTTAGGATTGTATTCAACCTTGGATCTGGGATTGTCACACGAAGTAGTAATAAATAACCAACTATTTCTTTATCATTCAGTGAAGCTAAGTATAAATCTTTGTGAATTACTTTTTGTGAAGCAGTTTGGTTGAGGCATGTTCCCAAAGATGTGGGAGAAATACTAAAAATGCCAATGATTATCAAGTGTGACAATCAAAGTGTCATCAAACTAGCCAAAAATTTTGTGTACCATGTAACAACCCCTTCTTGATTTTCCTCGTAAATAAAAATAAGAACAACGTCATTGGACATGTATTCCAAGATGAATGTTGGGAAAAATATGGTGATATATATCACTTGTGATTAATTTATCACTATAGAAATTGGAAAAGGAAAAATGATAATAATTGGCATTTTATTTATGAAATAAAGGAAAATATGAGAAAAGGGAGATGAAGAGTCACATATTCGCACGAGAGAGAAATGGAAGAAAAAATGAAGGAAAATGAAGAAAATATAGGTCTCAATGATAAAAAGGTTTATGAGGATCAATTCATAGCTCTTTCCAATTTATTTTTTTACCATATCTAGTGCATAACAAATTCAACGTCAAAACTGATCATAATTGTCTGAGATTCTTCCTAGAGAATAAAGGATTAAATTAAAGGCAACAAAAATGGGTTAGCAAGATCCAAGCCTACGACTTTGAGATCGAATATGTTAAGCGAAAAAACAATGCAGTAGAAGATGCCTTATCAAGGAGACCGACTACATTCTCCCTCATAGACATTGATGAAGACTAGAAGTCCCATCTTTTTGTAGAATACTCGAAGAACCTGTCAACTTGTGAAATCCTTGATGGACCATCTATAGACATCTGGTATAGAGTTGTCAATGATATTACCTATTATAAAGACTAGATCTATTTAGTGCCAGGGTCCCCTCTAGGAGGACATTCAGGATTTCTGAAGACCTACAGGACCATCAGGGAAAGTTTCACATGGAAGGGACTCAAGAAGGACAGTATCCAATATATCAACGAATGTGGGTCCTGCCAAACCAATAAGTGGAACATACCCACTTCGTGGCTTTATTACAACCACTACCCATTTAGGAACAAAAATGGGAAAGTGTCTCCACGGACTTCATCACAGGGCTACCCTCATCCCAAAATAGAGATTGTATCTTTGTGGTATTAGATCATCTCACCAAATATGCCCATCTATTTGAGATTTCCTTCAGAAGTTTTGCATCTTAGATAGAAGAGATATTTTTCCAGGGAATATTCCATCTACATGGGATGCCCAAAACCATTGTCATTAACTGTGAGAGCAGGTTCATGGGAGCATTTTGGCAGGAGTTATTTAGGTTGGTAGGAACAAATCTCACTCCAAGTACAAGTTACCACCCACAAATAGATGGATAGGTAGAAGCAGTGAATAAATGGGTGGAAGGTTATTTACGAAATTATTGTTAGGATATTCCGACACATAGGAATAGTTAAGTTCAACTTGGTCTAGTATAGAGTTAGGTATAGAGTTAGGTAAAGTGTGTTTCTTTACCGTTGTACATTTTGTAACTTACAATCCGACGGTCACGATATGTAGTGATCCGACGGTTCATATTCTCCTCGGTATTACCGACACTTGATCCGTGGCTTGACACCCAATTGGTCCATGAATTCTATTTAAAGCGCATGGAGGGTCATTTGAAGGTTAACCGTGCATGAGAGAAGCTTATGTAAATTTTCATTCTTTAATTAATAAATTGCCTGTAGTAGCCACGTTGGCGCAGGCCGTGGACTGTTTCCCTCTCTGAGGGTTTTAACCACGTCAAAATACTGGTGTATTGATCTGTGATCTATTTGTGAGCGGTGTCCTTCTGGTGTTCTTTCTGAGGAACTTACCCTGTAATTCCTACATGGTATCAGAGCTATTTGAGGGCCGCGTCCGTTGGTGATCCAAATCTGAAGCCGGTAGAACTGCATGCGGCTGTCGTTTCCTAAATCTACTGTTTCTGACTGCTTTCGGGCCGAGAGGACTGCTCTGTTGTGTTCGGAGCATCTGTTCCAGTGAGGAACCCCTTTCGTTTCACGCGAAAAGGTTTCCGGTAGCCCTATCTGCGTCAATTTTAAGATCTGGAGGTATACAGTCTTTATTTGCAGTTTACTGTTATTTTCTCTCTGCTTATTTCGGTTTCGGTTTATTTAGTTTTTTTTTAACCGGATCTATACCTTTCATTTCTGCGTATGCTCTTTGCCCTGCGACTCTGTGCGATCTGGGCAAATCAGAAACAGAAAGGAAGTTTTTTTTTCTCTCATGCGTATGCCCTTTTCCCTGCACCTTAGTGTGATCTTGGAAAATCAGAAACATTGAGAAAAATATCTAGTTTCCGGCTAAAGCTAACTTCGAGCTGTAAGGTTCGTTTTTCTTTGCATATTCGTGTTGGGTTTTGTGTTTT